>VDFB02000015.1:435708089-435936704 GCA_007258455.2 Sequoia sempervirens | reverse complement strand
TGATATTGGGCAACGAGTAAATAAAATAAATAGTTAAAATACAGATATAAATCATTACTACCTAATATTATTATTATTCTAAAGACCATCAATCATATTACAATTATAATTATCCCAAAGATAATATTATAATTGTAATTATAAAATATGAATCAGTTAACAATTTAAACATCAAAATATATATTTAAAATCAAATATAGAACACAAACACAAATAACACCATAATGATATGTTACTAATTATAATAATAAATAATATTCAAATATGATAGCCGATAAATAATGATCTTATAGAGGTGCAAAGATATTATAAAAAAAGCAATATGCAATATCCCCTTTTAAGTCTGATGTGGGGTACAGGGAATAGTGTCCATCGTCTTTTTATTCCTTAAGCGGCACATATGGAGACCAGGATCGGACTATATCAAAAGCGCTCCAGGTATGAGATAACTAAAGAGTATGGAGGTCAGTATCGTCCATCCAGGCATTGCCGCCACCATTCCATGGGACATTACACAGGGTCAGTAAGTTACGGGTATGAAAACTATCGAGCTATTCCTCTAATGACCTCTGCTGCTAGTAAGGAATAATCAATCGGGCTCATATAATATTATGCTACAATATTTGGAGATACATTGGTAGTGTAAGATAAGGATTCTATCGAATTATTGAAAGAGGCCAATAATAATCCAAGACGTCACCTACAGGCATTAGAACCATCATCACAACCGCACTAATATATTGGGTATGACGGGATGTTAAGAAACGATGCAAAATCTCAACTCGGACCCCGATCGTATTTGTCTCTTCTGCCTACATGGAGGTCACGTCACCTACATCTAAGATTCGCACCACCTCCAGGTTCTGATGGGGACGTCAGCGAACTCCATATTTAGACATCAATAGCAATTCAAAACCATTATAGGCCAAGCTCGAAAGGTTTATCTTATCATAGAGGACGATTTCCATAATGTGTGGATTAAATATAACATACAACATCAACAACGGTTGGATAATACTCTGTATCAATAAAGGATTCAAACAGCATGTAAAGTATATATATATCGGCCAAATGCTAACCATGCTTAATTCTCCAGACGTCCATTATTACCAAACGAATAGTCAGCCCCAACACTGGAATACCAACACAGTAACATATTCTGAATACCTTCCAAAGAATTATTTGATCCTTCTTTTAATAGGAAATTCAATGCTAACAGCATAATCTTAAGGTAACAGTTAGATTAATCTGTGGCAACGATTACTCCTAGACTAATAGTCATGTCCCTCCTAAGAGAACGGCATTCATCCAAAAGACACACCCATTCTACACCAAGATATAAGTAATAATGGAATAAAGAGCAAAGGGGGAAAAACAACATATTTTATACTATACCAGCCTACCGCCAATATCAGCATATGAAATTAAGGAAGATAGGAGTAGAAGTAGAAACATGAAGGAAGGAGATAACCGGAAGCAGGAATAAGTTGAGTAGGACAGAAATAAAAGAGATTACAGTAGGAAACCAGACACATTGAACAGGTGATGCCTTCACTTAGCGTTAATATTTAGACATTCATATTTAGCAATTCCAAATAACAGGATTAGACCATCATTCACACGGTGGGGTGTCTGAATATCTTGGCCCTTAGAAATTATGCCTTGCAATCTGTTTAATACATACCATGGACTGTTTGGATCTGATAATTAAGCTTGCTGTACTTCTGTGAATTCTTTTCACATAGCCTTCAATATTCAGTCTAATCCTAGATTCGACATAATGACATTTTTGCAGAAACATTAATCTGTTTGTTCAAAGCATTAAATTTGATCTTTATATTATCTCCTAGACGTAATATGTAATCATGCCCATTGGTCCGTCCAGTTTGTCTCCTACGGTAATTAAATTCCAAATCGATCTACTGTGATTCGTCAACCCTTGGATGAGATTACCATGTTTAGATGAACCCGTCACCATATTAAAAGGGCATTCCTTGATCGGCCTGTGTAGAACAGCATATCCTTAGTTTGATCATAAGGGAAGCATTATAAATAATTGATTATTCAATCACTTAGGAAAGACAAGTGAACAATCTGAATGTTGTCTCACTGCACTACTGATTAATGGAAACTTATGAAGTTCGGTAATAAGTATAACCTTGCCTGCAAATAGATTTGATTAATGCTGGGACTTTTATTTGACAGAATGCATTTAGACTTAATTGATGTTGGATCTTTTATCTGATAGAATGCATTACCATATATCATGGATAGAAAGAATATAAAGATTGACATATTGTCATATATATATTAATATTGCCACATTTACTTCTGCACTCTGATACATTATCATGATAGGGCTCATTTGATTATATACTCATGTTAAATACTTCAAAGCATAATGGATGCAAATACAAATGAATCAATAATAACTGCATATTTTGTGATTGTATAAAGATTGTCTGCTACGTGCTTGTAACCCTAAAACCCCACCTAAGATTCAGCCCCACAGGCCCGAGGCAAGGGTTGGGCCATGGAGGGGTGGGGGTCCCACTTAAGATTCTGCCCCACAGGCCCGAGGCAAGGGTTGGGCAATGGAAGGGTGTGTAATGTCCCTATTTTACAACGTCCTCTTTCAGTTGGGGTTGATTTCGATACACTTACTATTTTTAGTTAGTGCTATTTTTAGCAAGGCGTCCGGTACGGTGCTTCGGTCTTCAGTGGGCCATCTCGCGCATCTCAGTTTCTCTCCGGCTCAAGCTTTTGGACGCAATTTACTATTTTTAAGACTTTCTAAAAATAGTAAGTCAATTAGGGTTAGCCGGACCTAGTCAAGATGGTATCAGCAGCACATATTCAATCGATACAAATTTCTAAGGTTGAATCATTGGAAAAAATTGAAAGAATGTTTCGAAAAGTGAGCTTAAATAAAGTGACTTTATATCTTTTAATTAAAGGGGTCATAAGGGGGTCACTTTTTAAAAAAAGACCATGGACGCCTAGCACATTAACTTAAGTTGTTTTTAGTTACATTTTATATTCTCATCTTGGGGCACCTAAGTATGAAGGAGAAAGTATTTAAAAATAAATTAGAATCAAAAGCCTTTGTTTTGGCGTGGATTCTAGGGTTGCCTGGTCGCCCTAACTTGTCTTTCTCATAAAAGTCTATTGGAGGCGTCATTTGGAGCTTATGGATGTTTTCAATACGAAATTTGTTGAGTATTTCTCTTGGAGCTTGGCTTTGAGGAAATCAAGGGTTTGCAGGGACGAAACCCTATGTAGATCACACTCTCTTCGTGTTTGAAAGACAACATCAAGAGGGTTTTAGGAGGTCTCATTCAGAGGCTTCATTTGGGCTTCATGTTGATGTATTTTTTGGGTTGATTTCAGAGCAAATAAGGAACTTATTCTCTTACAACGATTTTGGTGAAGTTTAAGTGGCTTTGGGAATGAATTTTCTTAATTTCTGGGCACTCACAGATTTGGACCTGCACATGAGAATTTCCTCTTTTCTTACCCATGGCGTTGAGTTTTCATTATGGGCTTGTCTCTGAAGGTAGCTTTCATGAAGGCGTTCAAAGCAAGTTCTAGTGTGCAGTATTTAAAGGGGTGTTAAATTCATTGACAAAGTCGTCCTTCAGCTGCCAGGCGCCATTAGTTCATTGATTTATGCTCACAACCTTTGAAGGGGTCGACCTTTGCAACTGGGTATTGCTCTAAGGGCTTCCTCTTCTCTAGGCGTCTCCTTCTCGTTCAAAGCAAGTTCTAGTGTGCAGTATTTAAAGGGGTGTTAAATTCATTGACAAAGTCGTCCTTCAGCTGCCAGGCGCCATTAGTTCATTGATTTATGCTCACAACCTTTGAAGGGGTCGACCTTTGCAACTGGGTATTGCTCTAAGGGCTTCCTCTTCTCTAGGCGTCTCCTTCAAGGCCAAGACTGCTTTTTTAAGTGGAGCTAATGATTTATTAAGGCAGATCGCACTTTATTGAGGAGCCACCCCTGCTGGTTGAAAAACACAGTTTGTAATCTGCAAAGAGTTGTTTTCTGTTGATGGTTGCTGAGGGTTGTTTATGCAGCGTTAGGAGTACTTAACAGCAAGAGTGAAGATTGAGCTCTTGAATATGATGATTATCAACTTCCAGGCACTTGAACTGGGTCTGAATATACTTGAAATCTAATTAGAAAATGTAAATGTATGACTGTCTTGATTACTTTATAATCAGATTTAGGATAGCTGCTGAAAGTTTTCTTTTTCAAACATGTTTCTCTACATTCTATGTTACTGTTGCACACTCCATGAAATATCAGAACACATGCAAACTCTATGATAAACCATTGCAAAAAACAATACATACACAAGGCAGCAAACAGCAAACCCAGAGGGGAAATAAAAAAAAGTATATTTGGGGTTGATTATTACAGGGTGGTAGACCTTAGGCCACTTCAGACTCTATGGTTCCCCTCCCCTAATAGGGCGAGTGTCTTTAGAGGTGTTGCCATAAGTGGAGTATGCAGGTACTAAGCCACTAGGAAAGGAGGATTGTGATGAACAACCTCTTGAGCTTGGCATGAGGGCTTCAGGGCGGATCCACCCATGGCACTCCTCTTATGTTCGCCAAACTGCAATTATGATTGTGTCTAATTTGGATATCTAGATATTAATGCTAACAGATATGTTGTTAATATGATGAATACAGATTCCAATCCAGGATTATTTCATTAGAAGAAACACCCCTTTGGAAAGAAGAAACCCTAAACCTAATCAACAAGCAAATTCTAGGGCAAACCGGGTAAGGGACATTACACTTTTCGTAATTCAGAACAATCCTAACATTTGAAGGGCAAAGATTAAGAGATAGCTGTCTTGACAGGCAGGGGCTTGACCATCAAATTTAAACAATGCCTGCAGCCCACGATTCAAGAGGATGCTATAACCAACACACTTAGCATTTTCTTTTCACATCCCTATGTTCTCAAATCCCCATTTCTTTCTCATTTCAACGTTATGTACTATCTGTATTATTATGCATTGTAATTCACAACCATATTTTAACACATTGCTAAAAAAATATGAAGCATGCATTACCTAAAACAGTGTGTAATTTGTTTCTTATGCTCAACCTCATCCAGCTCCGTTTTCTTTCAGCAGCCATTGCAGTCTCCCTAGCGCCGTTTTTGCGTTTGCTTTATACAAATCTAATATTTACTGTATATGGCTCCATATTCGCAGGTCCTTTGAAGAATGCCATTGACTGGGCATCCAGACCTCCCAATGTTTGGGCCGACAAGCCTGCAGCTATAATGAGTGCTGGAGGAGGATTTGGCGGCGGACTAGCTCAATACCATTTGAGGCAAATTGGGGTTTTCATTAATTTGCATTTTATCAACAAACCTGAGCTTCGCATCAAAGCATTTGAACCTCCCGCAAAATTTGACGGTGATGGAAATCTTGTTGATGATAAGGTAAGGGAGCAGTTGAAAGAACTTCTGCTATCGTTGTCTGCATTTACTCGCAGAATTCAAAACGGAGTAGTGCTAAGTTAACAGGGCGGTAGAGAAAGAGAAGTGGAAGAAATTTTCCCCTAAGGATATTTCATGCATTCAGGGCCTAACTTTGAAATCTCTCCTTTCATATGATAGTCTTATTATGTTTGAATTTGTGCTTCAAATACATATTTTATTATAAATTAAATTTATTTTTCAAAATAATTTTATATATTTTATAACAATTTGTTTGAAATCTCCACTTTTCTAGGATACAATTTTCATAAAATTTTGATTGTATTTTAAAATAAAGGTTTAAATATTTCTATACAATTATCAAATTTAAATTATGAACACACCAAATAATTGTTTTGACAAATTGTTTATTAAGTATAATAGCAATTACATAAAACTTTAAAAATAAATTGTCTTCCTTTTACCATGTTTAATTATTATTATTTTATATTTAAATTATTTTTAGTGCAACATATGTATTTTTATTACTACATTTGAAATCATTAGTGTTGAGACTTTCATGGTGAATCTAAACACAACAATATTATTTTTCAATTTCTAGTCTATGAGAGATGTTGAGTAGGAGCTAGTTTATTAGAAGTGGTAAAGGTTCGCATCAAAATAAAAACACATAATGTCATATTTTGCCAACATGTGCAATCCAACACTAACAAATAAACCTACAATATCAATATTGTATCATCTTTTAATGAATAAGGGAATACTTTAGAGAAGGATTATAATGGATTCTCAATGTAGTAGGAATAATAATAGTAAACTATGCTTCATTTTTATTTGGCTTTCGTTTTTCCCTTTTGTGTCCATTTTCCTAATCAATTTTTGATGTGGGTTTATTACTATTATTATTCCTACTACCTTTAGAATCCTCTATAACATTATTATTCCTACTACCTTGAGTTAGATATGATGTTATAGAGGGATATGCACGTGTAGGAATAATAATATTAATATATCCACCTCCAGAATTGATTAGAAAAATGGGCATATTACACAAAAGGGAAAAAGGAAAGACAAATAAAGATGGAGCATAAGTAAGATATGTTAATAAATTTTTATATTAAATGGGTGTCTAAGAACTTGTTCATTTAATTAGTGAGAATGGAAACAAATACGAATCTTCCATAGAATATATATTTAATATTTATTGTTAGAAATAAAGTAGGGACAAGAAATATATAAAAGTTGACATAATAGGAAAAATGTTGGTAAAGATTGTAAAAAAAAAATTATAGATGGAGAGGAAACATTAGTAATAAGATAGAAAAAAAATGTCTTCATGATAAGTATTCCTTGGAGTATGACAAGTATATTCAAAAATAGGTGAAGCTTGCTGCATGTGGAGGTTTCAAACTCAAAATGGAAAGATGATGGGAGTAGTACAAATGGAAAAAACTATTTAGTTGAGTTTTCTTTTCTTCATATTTTGATTAGGGGCATCCTATGATAGAATATAATAATTCTTTTTGTTTTTATAGGTGTTCCTAACTTTCCTAACACACATTGGTCAATAAATAGTGGGTGGGAATGGGCAATTTATCTTGTTGAGGTAGAAAAACATAGATGACTTTTACAACATTATATTTAGATGAAGTTACAATGGTAGATAATAATTATTGGCTATGTATGAATGTCTATACTATTGAAAATCATTTATGCAAACATCATCTACTCTATGTTTGTAAAATGTAGGAGAATAGAATATCACATAATCATTTTGAATTATTGATAAATATTTGAATGAAATTGGTGAAAGAAATTAAAATATGAACTTTAAATGTGTATTTTATAAGTGTGATTATGTGTGTAATATGTGTAGACGAAGATACACATTAATGTTATGTCAAGGTAAACTAAATGAAAACTAAAGTAACCTAAGGCCATATTCAACTAGCCAAACCTTAATTGATAACCACTAAAAACTTGGGATTGATAATTTAATTAAATGGTAGTCAAAGCTATGCTAATTAAATGCATGTTAGACTAGAAAACTTGAAATGATCACTAAAATGTAGAAAATAAAAAAATAGAAGACTAAGATGTGCTTAAATTAAAAATTAATCTACATGAAACTTGTTGGAAATTTGAATTTGCATCTACCTATGAAATTTGGAAGTGTTTTGAGTGAACTACATGACTTCCATTAGTCCAAATAGCCTAAAATACTATAGTGTCTAGTTCTAACAACCATCAGGGAGTTAATGTCTAAGGGGTGGCCTTGTTTATGGTGTAGACAAAGACTTAAAAATTTATAGGGAGCCTAATAAAAACCTATCTTAGTTCCTCAAAGATGCCCACCAGTTAGTGACTAACAAATGATGTAGAATCAAATAGTAAATTTTAATGATACTAATGGATGCAATACCAATAAATAAAGTACAATGGAAGGTTAGAATGGTTTCACCTATGAGATTGAATGATGGAGCCTTTAAACTACAATAAATGATTGTAAACACCAACACGATTCAACCTAATATTTTAAATCTTCTAATCTATATATTAGCTATGAAAAACTTTTTCAAACTTAAATTCCTAATTTTTAATGAAATGTGAGATAAAATGAATAAAAAAAGTAATCTCACTTAGAAAATGACTAATTTCTAGACATGGATGTACTAGAGACTCTTAAAACAATAGTATTGATTTGGAGTGAATTTTTCATGATATGGAGCTTGAAATGGTTAGGTAGTGACCAACTAGGAAACTTAGTTTACTTTTGGAGGCTAATAGGGTGGCCTTCTTTGACTGGGATAATCATGTCTATGTTAAAGAAGGACTAGAAACATTTTAAGAACCTAAAACAAACAACTTTAAAGGCTAATTTCCTTCCACAAATTTTTTGTAAGTCTAAAAATTCTTTAGAAACTAACCTACAACCACAAACATGCTAATGGGGAGCTTTCAAAAATGAGGGTTAAAAGGAAAATTTTCCTTATTCAACCCCCTTTAGATAAGTATAATGTGAAATAATTCAAAATATTAAAATATGAAATTAAATAAAGTAAAAATCATTTCATATCCACTAATATTACAAGTTTAATCTCAAGGGTTTATGGATACACTACAAATCAAGGGAGTGTGGGAGAAAGGTTTTGGAAACATGATCGATTTTGGTTGAAAATGGATTTTTGGGCATCTAAGGTAATTAATGTGAGAAGTGGAAACAATAGTGTGAAGCACCTTTAATGAAGGTATGAGTGGGTTAGGGCTAAAACCTTGGAAGGGTGGAAAAAGGGATCATACTCTCACAAAGGGTGGATTGGAATATGTCCAAATGGAAACATGAAATTATGGTGACAAAAGAGGAATAAAAGAGAGGGGTTTAGATTTGGCATTTTTTAGCACTAACGATGATGATGAAGGATTTGAAGGAAACCACTTCAAAATAGCTCAAGTCTATGGAACGACATGCAAAGAAGCAATGGGGAGAGGAGGTGATGAAAAATAATACAAATTATGATAAGGTAAAATGAGGATGAAGGATTAGAAGGGTAGTGAGGCTAGGTAGGAAGGGATCCATACAATTACTTCAATAAATACTTATATTTTCATAAAACACCATAAAAGGAAAATTTTCACCTAGCTCAAAACCAAGGAAATCAACTACCTAGCTCTAGAAATCAATTCCAATAGTGTCCAAAAGAAAGAAATTATTAGAGACCTGGAGCTTAAAGATAATTCTATTTTTATTTTATTTTTAAATATGATAGTAGTTTCATGCATGAGAAAATATAGCAAAATCATGATAATTAATAAAGAAAATCACTTTTCCTATATTAAAATGAGGCAAAGTTGGTTTCTTTAGTAAAATTACTTTGGGATTCCAAGGATGGGAAATTGTTAGGTGGGAATCCCTAAAAATTAAGTACTTTCCATTCTAATATTTTGGTGGGAGAATGCAAATACATGGCCTATTGTTTGGTGAATTGTGGGTGATTCTTGCAAATGAAAATTAAGCTTAATTTCCTTTGAGATCTCAATTTCAAAGGTGGCCATCTAGGGTTAGGTAAACACATTGAATTTTTTTTAATTCAAGCATGTTTTAGGAAGGAAAAAGGTATGTTTTACTCATGGGACAAGGCTATGAATGAAAATTTAAGGCCTAACATGTGGGTAAAAGGGCCAAAAACAAAGGGAAAATTCAATGAATTCTTGGGACATAAGGAGGGGACAAAAACTAAATAAATAGAAAGCACTTATGGAGGCTAAACAAGACTTGGGAATAACATTGGAAAGGGGATAAACATGATTAGAGAACAATATAGTCTAGTTGACATACACAAAATATACATGTGATAAGGGATAAAATGGACGCAAAAGTGTAATAAGGGTATGCAAATTCATAATTACAATTAGAAATGTGGATGATGATAAAAGGTGGATATGTGTATGGGTAGATGGAGCTTTAGAAATGCAAGGTCATAGGAATATTCTTCGTGTAAATATATAAACTTCTTTTTCACCATACATGATTGGCATTTGTTGTGTGGCCCACATAATGAATTTAGAATTCTAAATTGTGAGAAAAATTTCAACAATATAAAAATTTGAAGATCTATTCCACAAGCTCAAATCATAAATATTTTTTATGTTGCAAATGATTTTTAGAATTTTAATAATTTTTTGAGGGAATACCATATGCAACATGCTTAATAAGGATGTTGATAATATGGATCTCTTTGAATGGGCTAATGCAAAGATTTTTGGTGTAGTATCAAAATATTAATTGGAGGAATATGGACATCACCTCACAATAGAAAAATCTTGTGACCTCTTTTTAGTTAATTGACATAGAGACACTTCTAAGTTTGTTTGGTATTCTTCCCATTAAGAAAGAAATGAACATTCTTGTACAAAAATCCCAAGAAATAACTATGTATATTTTAGAATATACAAAGCTACATAAAATAATATGCATGACCCTAATAATATATTACTACTAGAGAATTCATTCATAAGTCACAAATATAATAGTTATAAATTAATGAAAAACATACATGATAATTATGTTTTTTTAGTTTAATAAAATTGAGAAATTATGTTTTAATGAAGGGATGTGAGATACCAATGGACTACTTTTCTAGGGTTTGTGTTGGAGTTGATCCCTCAACCCCATAGCTCCTGAAGATCACCTATAATCAAACACTTGTCATGCACGAGAGAAATAAAAAGACTATGAAGGCCAAAGATGAATTGATCCAGAAATATTATTCATGGTTAATGTGCAAACATCACAATATGAGTAATAATACAGTGAGTCCTTATAAAGGAAACCTAAGCTAAATAAAGTAACCCTAGAGAAATACTAGATGAGGATAGAACTAGATCATGACATGTGTCCTCCTCACATGACTTGAGACACATACAAGAACATGACCTAAGTAAACTTAAGCATTAAAATACTAAATTTATCCAACACCCTCCTTAAGTGCAACTTAGGGAGAATCTAAAACCTCTAAATGTGAATGCATGAAATGAAAAAGATGGGTCTTGGCAACTAAGGCCTAATGAGGCACCCATGAAGAAAAGAATCTCTCACAAATGGAGAAAAGGAGAAAATAACATGGCAGAAAACTCCTCTCTGAAAGAGAGAAAGGTGAATGTAGGTTTTAGAAGCCTCCAAAACAATGTCCCAAAAATAATAGGAACATTATAAGAACATCATTGAAGCATGAAGAAGCTACAAACAATTGTTGAATGATGATTGCTATAGTGCTAAAATGAAGAACCTCCACTGAAACATATGATGATCAAGATCAAGAAGACAAGAATCTACATGAGTCCCCCCAATGAAACTACTTGAACAATGATCAAATGGAAAATAAAGGAAAAAAATCTGATAGTTGAAGATGCAAATGGGCACATGAATATGCATGAGTAACCCAAATGACATTGCTCAACCATGCAAGATGGTAGTTTAAAATACAAGTACCAATAGTCTAAATAGCACTTAGAATCAAGTGAAAATGGAAGGTTTCCTCCAAAAACAAGAATGCAAGAGTGTCTATATGGTAATTACTACATGCTCACCACACCAAAAACAAAACCAAGGAAGCATTAACACAAACAATATAAAACCCCCATAATGTTGGCAAGGGAGAGGTGACAAGTCCACTAAAACGATGTCACCATGTAGTGCATGAAGGAGAAGAAACATATGAACATGCACATTAAAGTACCTACAACTAAAAAAGGGTGCACAAACCAAGGCACACACACATGAGGCAAGAATGACTAGGATACAATGTTGTTGTGGGAGGGAAAGTCACTTGACAAAGGTGTGATAGTAAAACAAAGGCTCTACACAACCCCCCCTCATGACATTTTATAACATAGTGCCACATATACACAAGGTCACTAGCTCATACACGTCACAAGTACAATTGTGATTGGATCATATGCACATCAAAGTACAATGGTGACTAGCTCATACACATCACAAGTACAATAGTGTTGACTCATACACATATCACAAGTATAGCAGTGATTGGCTTATATGCACATCCCCCAAGTACAATGGTGACTAGCTCATACACATCACAAGTACAATAGTGATGACTCATACACATATCACAAGTATAGCAGCGATTGGCTTATACACACATCCCAAGTACAATGGTGACTAGCTCATATGTACATCACAAGTACAATAGTGACTGGCTCACACATATCACATATACTATAGTGACTAGCAGGCACATCCACATTGGCTAACTAACACTTTCCCTTTAGCGCATCCCAAATAGAAAAGGAATGTTAGCATATTGCACACCACACTGTGGGTCCATCCTATCTTCTAGTCTTTTGCACTATCAAACAACTATGAAGAGAATTTGGTGTATCCCTTACTACACTAAGGGTCCATCCTCAACCCAACAAGGCCAAGTATACTATCTAACAACTGGGAAGGGGATTCAATGCATCCCATACTACATCGAGGTCCATCCTCCATCCCAAAGCTTTCCACAAGTAGTGAACTTATCCAACCTAGTGGATTCCAACTTAAATTTCCTATAGGCCACTTACAATGAGTTTGTCCACCCAGGAAGAAGTAGTTTACGACACATACCACCTTGTGATATTAGAGATGTTATCAACTATCTTCTTTATAATCTCAAGTATCATTTGGCATCTATCACCCTTGTGTTATAGGTGACTGCCAGTGAACCCTCCTCATACAACGATTATCTCTTATTACCATTACCCACACAATAGGATAACTACTCATGCAATTGTTACCATATCAAATCTTGGATAGCCCCTAGCAATCCACCTCTATGAACCCAATGAATGTCGACTAATCCAAAATATACAACAACAACTCTAGGCATCTACCATTGGCATGGTCCAATGACAACCTACTAGTTGTTATCGTATCATAATCAGGGTATCCCCTAGCAATCCACCTTTATGAACCCATTGAATATCGGCTAATCCATAATAGTAGCCCAGACATAGATCATTGGCATAGTCCAATGAATTCATGTCACTGCTCAAATACCTTGGAGGTTCACACTTGGGCGGATCATACATAACATGAAACATGAATCATAATATTGGTCAAGTGATCTATAAAAGTAAATCTTAATCAATAGATCTAGGAGCCTATATATAGAGACCTCTAGGTATGGAGTTGAACTTCACAAACACATAATAGTTACACAGAACCAACATGAGATGGCACTTACCCAACATGTACATATAATCAAATACCAACTATAAAGTAGTCAATCTTTGCTTATTATATAAAAGCATATTATGTATTAAATACACTTTATTAGGTTTCCTTAACTCCATGCCCTTTTGGTACCCATTTCAACCTAAAACTAAGCTTACAAAGGAGGGCAGGTCAAACCAATTAGGAACAATCCCAGCCCTTGGATTTATCCCCTCTAATCTCTCAACCTACGGACTTGAGGTCATAGGAGCATCCTTCGCCCAAGGACTACCTACATACCCACTTCCAAATGGATCAAAGTCACACATATTTCCCCTTACAAGGTCTCTCAAGGATACCTATTTACTAGTTCCAAATTTAGCAAACCCATACAACAACACTTCCATCAAAGTATGTCGAGATTCAACCTCACCATCATTATTATTCCTAATCTAACTCGAACATCCTAATGTTTCATTAAATCAGCATAGGGGCTAGGCTTATTAATCAACACAAAACTACCTTGGTTCACACAAACCCATAGGAAAGCATTTCCATTTGAAACTCATATAATAGGTTCAATATTGAGGTTCTTATACTCAAGGGGTCAATAGATATCTTTAAAGGACATATAATAGTATTTATGAGATTTTTTTAAGTTATAATCAATATTCAAATCCTAGTTAAGAAAGTTAGAAACACTATATCCATTGGACCAACATATGAAGATGTAAACCCAGTAGTAATTTTACAAATAATATTCTTAATCTTTCAATTTTCTTTACACTTTGGTGTAACCTCGTATTATTATAATAGTTTAGTTCATTGATTGGATAATTTATTCATACTTGTAATTTATACTAAATGTGACCTTGATGGTCACCAATAAGGTATCATGAGATGTTGCATAGCATGGTTACATAGGGTTTATCTCTTAACTCAGTTTGAACAATATTTTCAAATTAAATGATAGTTATTTTTCATCTAGTATGTGATTATATTATAGTTCATTATAGCTATAATATCCTTCTTTCCTTCACATAATGATTTTCATAGCAATGTTCTAATACATAAGAGATCAATACAAATTATGCAATCATATAAGAACTTTTTCCACTAGTATAAAGGGAATTACCAAGTGTATAAACTTGAAACACTAAAAATATGTTTAGAGAAGTTCATCAACCCAAAAGGAGGTCATAATTTAATAATTTAAGGAGATGGTGTTTTTAGATAGGGACAAATCCCAATTTAGACAATTTCCCCTAATTATTTAGGTTTGTGATATTTCTTACTAC
This sequence comes from Sequoia sempervirens, assembly GCA_007258455.2. Lineage (NCBI taxonomy): Eukaryota > Viridiplantae > Streptophyta > Pinopsida > Cupressales > Cupressaceae > Sequoia > Sequoia sempervirens. Next base: position 435,922,231 of record VDFB02000015.1, on the reverse strand, counting down.
TTTATCCCTCATCGAAAGGGGCAATGATTCCCGAGTTCATAAAATTTTCCCACAAGAAAAAATAGAGTTGTCATAGCTAGATCAATTACTCACCATATCAAACCTCACTTATAGAATCTAATACCAAAATTTAGTTAATAACAATAGGAGATATGCCATAGTTCATTATCTGAGAAATATTATGATTCATAGTCTAGATTCACCTAATCTATTAATATATCTTGACATTTAATTCCTTTGATTTTTAAAGAAAAGCGTTTCATTGATCAAGCTTTTAAGGATCTACTCTATCTCATTTTGCAATAGTTACTACTTTTCAAATACATAGCATTATATACTAACCTAGCAGTTGGCCTATGTCTAAGAATGAGGAAATATTGAAGAAAAATCGTTACCATCTTCTTGATTATGAGTGCAGCAAGTTTATCCAACTTCCCAACTATACCGAAAACTATTCATAGTTTCCCTTTTATGTTGCCTTTTTCACTGCATGTAGGGAGGATGTTGGCATCAATTATGGAATTTGGCTTTAAAGTTGTCAATCACATTTTCTTGAAATTTTGTAAATCCTTTTCAACAATTTTTTTTTGTGCATTTTCTATGACCCTTGCAATGCACAAGAGAAAATTTCTTTGAGGCATTTCACCCAACTTGTATGTGCCCCTCTCCCTCCTTTTCACTTCTCCTCTTGCTCAACCTCCTACTAATCATGTTTTTTGTTATTTCTCTCCAAAATTCCTTTGCAACTCACCTCAACCCTCACAATTCTTCAACCCGCTCTCCTCCACACCATTCAACCCTTTCTCACTCCTTACTCTGTATTATCCTCTCTTGTCGACCTTTGTTGCTCACATTTTTCTTCCTAAGAAAAGTCTCTCAACAAATATGCAACTCTACTCCACCATACAATCCTCTATTCACTTGTCCCTTTTCCTTTTGTTTTGTTCTCTCCATCTCACACCATTCTCTCCTTCCTCTTAATTTTTAATCAAAACATCTTTTTAGTGAGGTTGTGGATGAAATATTATGGTCTTTACATGGAAAAATAACCCTTGACCTAAAATTTTTGGATGGCTCCAAGGAAATGATGCCATACTTAATGATTGTGTGGCTATTCCCTCCCATTCCATTTATTTTGAGTTGTCTCTTGATCGTAAGAGGGATAGATGGATCCATAAATGGTGCTTTAACTTTGTTGGGTGGTCTGAGGTAAAATTCATGGCCCCAACCAATTTTTCTATATATTTTATTTATTTATTTTTGTTGACCATGTAATTCCCATGTGAAAATGGTCCTCGTTGATAGGGATGTGACATTAAATTAACAAGAAAAATACCATTTATATGGAAGAAATCCCAAATTGGCAGAACTAGATCAAATTCTATTATCTTCTTGAATTAAAGCTTTTATAATCCCAACAAAAATTCACTAATACAATATACTTGTCCTTTTCTTTAGATTAAATTCTTATGAAAACCTCCTAACTAGGACTCTGCAATGAAAATATTTATGAAAAAGCTACTAAAGTTGGACTCCAACCTAATTCTTCAACTTTTGGCCCCTTGAAATGAGAAGTAAACTACATTAAATAGAAAAGAAAGGCATATTTACCATCCAAAATAACAAACAAAATTGATAATGCACCCAACATGCAAAAATTAGGCAAATCAGGCCACTTTCCATTATGCGCATCAAGTTGCATGCACAGAGTTCAACTTTTCAAATAAAACTCCAATTATCTTTAGTTATAAGATGACGTGTCCTTTTGAAAGATTAAAAATATAATGGAATGGAATATTCTTTATTTAAACATCCACTAATTCATTTCTAGGACTATAGTAATTTGTATTCCTCAAAATTAGCCAACACTTGGCCAATCAACTCTATATCTATCTCATCAACCCATTCTATTATGAAATTAGTATTTTCAAAGCTATTTGATGTCCCAATTATGCATCTTTCTAATATTTGAACATCATCTTTAACCCATTTAAAATCTTCTTTAATATTCATCAACTTATCCAAAACACTCTCATTTGCTTCCTACACCAAGGTCATTTTTTCTTCCTCTATCCTCTTGTTCCAAGTAGTCTTAACAGAATCTAGAGTGTCTAATCTATGCTTGTCCTATAATAGAAGATCCAAGCTAATAATGTTGATTATAAAAATTTCAAAATTTGTGGAATTTTCATACAATTCTTTGTGCAATTACAACAAATTCAACAAGTGTTCAATTATTAAATCCATTTTTAAGGATACTATATTAATACTTTCTCAACAAAACTTATAGCTTCATCTCCTAAAATGGTCATCCTCTTTAGCTCTTTTGGTCCCAATTTGTTTAATTCTCTAAGGTGCTTCAAGTCTTTCTTGTATTTTTCATCTTCATCCCTCATGGCATCAATATATTTTTGCAACTCTTCCTATAAATTATATGCCTTTTAATATTTTTGGTATCTAGAAACTAACAATTCATCCATCTCCCTTCTAAACTTCTCAAACCACCTATCCAAAATTTGAGATTTCCTTTTCATTTCATTAAGGGAATCTACCTCCTTTAGGGTCATCAAAATGGGAGATTTAAATGCAATAGTTTGTTTATTCATAGGGGAAACTAATCCCCTCATGAATGTCTTCATTTTCTCTATCTATGCTTTAATCTCATCATTTCTCTATTTATCTTTGGTCATCCTGACCTTGACTAAGTCAACAACTAGATCCAAAGATGTTGTTTGACCCTTGTCTAATTCACAAGATTGATTGTAGAAAACTAATAATCGATCTCATGTAGTTCTCTATCATCTTTTTCTACAATGGGAGTGGCAATTTCTTCTATTATTTCCCCCAATTCATTCACTTTGGTAGCATCGAGAGTCCTTGGATTTTTCTTTGATTTGTTCTTTTCCACTTCTACCACCATAACCTGTCAACTTAGATGTTGCATAACCACTTATTTCCTCTTCTCAAAGTTGAAATTTAACCATGAGGGAGCTAAGGATTGAGTGTAAACTTGTTGATCACTTGGATGTCATTTACCTTGATTCTCACTTGATTTTTCTTTCAGTTCCTCCTCACGTTTTTCACCTACTACCATTGATGAGGATACTTTACCAAATTTATCTTGTTGCTCCACATTCTCAATCAACTCTTATTGTTCCTCTAGAATCAACATATGCTCTTCTTTATCCTTTTCTCCTAGAGCCTCTAAGATTTCTTGATCATCATGGGCTTGTTGACTTGTGTGATCTTGTTCTTCTTGCATTTTTTGTACATCCACTGGATCTTCTTCAAATATATTTATCCCTTCCATATGAGTATCTTTCAAATACTAAAATTTTATATCCACTTGATCACTCTTTTGTCTCACCTCCTCACCTTGTTGCAAAGGTTTCTACTATTGTTCATGCTTTGGAGGGGTAGAAGGAATATTTATTAAGTTCACTACCTCACAGTTGGTGTATCTACCTCAGTATCTTTTTTTGGTATTGACCCTATAGTATCTTCTATAGGGAGGACTTAAGCAATAGGTATTACACCTAATTCTAATACCACTCATACTTTTATAGGTTTATACGTCATTGAAGTTATTTTGAAGGCCTTGCTTACCTTCTCCATTATTTCCTCTATACCAAAGACCTCTTGAGTCTAAACATTTTCCTTCTTCTTTAGTCTCTTATATCATGTGGGGATTGATGAAGGAGAACCTTCTATATTTTTTTGCTTCTTCCTTTTGTGTTGGGCCTCTTTAACCCCAAAACATTTAATTCTAAACTCAATCCATGCATTACTACGATCCAAAACTTTCTCAAATATAGAATCAATAGAAGGATCTTCCTTCTCAGACCAATCTATTGGATATGATTTTTATTATCAACCTTGTTTATATCATATATTGGATCTATAGTTTTTCCATCATCGAACAATCCCTTAGGAATGTCATCTCTTATCTCAAATTCCTTCAACTGAAATATTTTCAATATGTTGTAACTTCTCTTTTTGAATTCAAATTCATCTTGGAGTTTAGATGAAAAATATTCTATGTTTGACATATAAAAGGGAACATAGAAGGACTAAGATCCTTCATTTTATCTTTCAGATCAAAATTATCTCTAGGCACATAAGGTTTTAGATTTAGTTCATGTAGCTCTTCCAAAGAAGTCTTAGTAGCCAAGATGGAAGGGCATCTATAAAATCCCAAATGGAAAGAATACTTCAGCCTTGCCTTATGTTTACCAAAAAATTGAGATGCACCTCCATAACTTGCCTAGCAAATTCAATCAATATCAGCTTGTCATTGCAACACCTTGGCAACAAGTATGGTACCTTATCAAAACCATATATTATAATATACATTGACTTTGGGAATTGGATGAACCATTATCCCCATCCTTTAATCAAAACCATAGCCTCCTTAGACATTATGAATCCAACATCCCCAGTGATTTTATTAATAACTAGGTATAGGAAGGCATAATTAACTCTTTTAAAATGTTTTTTTGCTTCCTTTAACTCAAGTTGGTGATAAAATTCCCATATCTTTCTTTGTCTAGGAGCTTCTCCCCTAACCCCATTAGTTGTTAACCCTGGGAAAATTCCAACTCTAGCTACTAGATATATAACATATGAAGACATAAATAATTACTTGGTATTTCCCATTGTAGTCAACTGAGAGTGAATTGCATCTAACATAATTTTTTGCCAATATAGGAAGACTTCACATAGGAAAGGCCATCATTGATGATTCCTAGAGGCTTAGTTCAGTCCTTTAGGGTCTTCCATTGTAAATTTTCCATCTATCATAATTAACATTCCATAATAAACTATACACAATCAAGGTCAATCGAACTATGTTGCCTCAAAGAATCTACATAGGCAAGGCCATCATTGATGAGCCCCCGAGGCTTCAATATTTCCATTGGGAATTTCCCATGATCATTATCTATCTTATAATAAACTATCCTTGGCTAAGGTCGACACTTTAATCAAACATAAACAAAAAATCTCCTACAGAGAACTGAGCTCAACAAATCTCAAAACAACAGACAAACTACCCAACTAGTCTCTAATCCTCATCAATCAATTGCCTAATCACAAGTACCTATCAATATTTACATTAGCGATCCTTATTAGCTATCAAAAAGTCTTATATAGAAAGTTGCATCGTCAAAACTAGATCCTAGGTCTTATACGACATGCTTCACTTCTGAAACCAAACTTCATCCATTAGCTATCATTTGTCGTATACTGGCTGTTGCACCCTCAAAACTAGACTCAACATCTTATACGAGGTGTATCATTCCTAAAACTAGACACAATCCTATCATTTGTCTTATATAAGATGTCATATTATCAAAACTAGATCTTCAGTCTTATACTATATGCTTCTTTTCCTGAAACCATATGCTATCATTATCCAGAAACCCAATCATACAAACATTTGTTGGCAATAAGATATGAGTGGATGTTGACTCTATTGGTCTAGTTTGTCTTATCTTTTTTATCTTTGGTCATGTTACTATGCGCCTCGAGGAAGTCCACAAGTGATGAGAGGAGTGATGATGGATCATGACCTTTTTCTCTTTGATTTTTATTTGTGGTTTGTCTTGGCAATATGACTGGGGCAACTAGGTTACTTGTGTGTGATTGCGGTTCCATTTGGCATAATCAAAACATCCTATGAAAGTTAAAGGTCATCTAATACTTTCTTGCATCAGGACTAACATGTTTTGTGGTTTGTTCCTCACATATTCCAACAAGGTTATGTGCTTACTAATCTGTGTCATGACAATCCTTGTCTATCATGTGTTTTTTTTTCAAGGGATAAATTTTGCACCTTGGTCTATGTCATACCTTGGTGTTCGTTGTTTATTGTCAAAATAAAAAGCTCTATGATGATAATCATGAAAAAAATAAAATTTCAACATCTATCAACAAGATCTCATATCAATCCACTTCATTTTCATCCATTTCATTCATCTCATCTAGCTATTCTTCACTTATTATTAACATTTTCTTCTGTTAGTCCTTGCATTTGTGGCCATCAAATTGACCTGTCAGCAAACTTGCCAAATTTTTTGGATTTTTTTCAAAAATTTGTCAAATTTCCTGAGGGGAAATCATCCTATCCCACATCTACCAGGGCATGTCAGGGCACACTGGGGCAAGTCCTGAGCCAAGTTTCTTGATTATTCTTTGACACAACACTCAAAATTGTATTGATCAAAGAGGGGAAAAATGTAGACAATGAAAAATGTCATGAGCTTGCAAGTAACATTTTCATACTAATATCCATCTTCCATGCATAATTAAATAATTAATTATTTCCTAATAAAGATAAAGTGAATTAATTAAATAATTTTGAATTATTTAATTAATTCACTTTATCTTTATTCCTCTTTTGATTAATTTAAATGTCAATTTATTTAAGTTACGTCACTAATCATCATTTTTCCCTCTATAATTAAATAAATTATTATTTATTTAATTATTCATTTGCATTTTCTCTCCCTTTCTTCTATAATTAAATAATTATTTAATTATTCATTATCTTTTTCCCTCCATAATTAAATAAATTCTTATTTCTTTAATTATTTATCATTTTCTTTTCTCTATAATTAAATAATTGTTTTTAATTATTTAATTATTTATCATTTTCCTCCATCCCTTATTAAATAATTATTTTTAATTATTTAATTATTCATTTTTCCTCTCCTAAATTAAATAATTGTTGTAATTATTTAATTTATTCTTATCCAAGCCCTATCTCTCATTCCAATTTCTTGGATCGCAGTCCCTTCTTCCCATCCTTATCTATTTTCTTCTCAATTAATCTCATCCATTGATCACCATACATCATAATTCAATACTCGACCTTCATTTGAATTAGGATTTTTATAAAATTAACTTAACAATCTCATTTCAAGGTTAACCACAATCTTCAATATTTTGCTTCTCATATCATTCATCTTGAAGAATGACAATTTTCAATATTTTTCTACCACTCATATCATTCATCATTGAAGAACCACAATCTTTAATATTTTGCTATCACTCATATCATTCATCTTGAGGGACCACAATCTTCAATATTTTTCTATCATATCATCTTTGAGATCTTGCTACATCAACATTGAGCTTATCAAACATCTTGCATACTACATATCTGAGAGTAAACAAAGCAAAATGGAGATGAGCAATGGAGGAGAATCAACTATGGCATAGGAATTGAAGTTTTATTACTTTACTATTTGGATTTCTATTGCCATTTGTGCTTCATTGTTAGATTAGGGTCATTATGGCTTGGATTTAGGTAGTTTTGTGGTTGTTATCATTGATTCATGCTTTTCCCCCTAATTTCCCCTATCGAAAAATTCTATTGAGGGTTTGGTTATCCATGCTCTTCATTGGGATTTTCATCAATTGGTGAACCAGGGTTTGAAATATTTTCAATTCCTAAAAATTAAAAAGCATTGAATCACAACAATTATAAATTTGATATTCTATTCAATTTTTTCAATAAGAAACCAAAAAAACTTACCTCCTTAACCTCTTGGACATTGTGGTGGCATTGTGTTAGAAGCTTGATTGACTCAAAACTATGTTATGCCATTCCTTGCTTGTGTTTGCCAATTGCAGAGATAGGGGGGCAAACTCAAATGAGTTTGGCTTCTATTCTTTTTCGGTTTTATGATAGAGATAATGTGAGTGTGTTATAATTTTCTTGTATTATAACGTGCTTGTGTTATGCCTCATATGGACTAAAAAAGTAGTTGTGGCCACTTTTTGGTCCCCCATCTTTCTACATATGTCCCCTAGTGAGGTTCAAAGATAACCTCACCTTCCTTGAATAGCCAAAAATTGTGTACATTGATCAACCATACTTACAAAAAATACCCAAATCTACCCTTAAAAATAGAAATATCAAATATGTCATTAGATTTTATATTCATATATAGAATTAAAAAAATTACAAGTAAATTTAACTAAAATATATGGAAATGTCCATTAATTCTGATGGGCTTAATGCTATATCTATATAGAGGGGTGTCTTGATTCAAATATATCATTGAAATAGGAATAATTACATAGTTTTCATTTATAATTGAAAAACACAATCAAATTCAACAAAATAGATTGTCTTTTCCACAAGTCTAATTTTCAAAATCAGCAATAAAATATTATTTTCCATATGCATACATCTGTGTTAAACACCTTCTTTTCCATAAGTTATGAATCACAACCTTAGAGGCAATGAGAAGGATCCATAAATGAGTTGCATATATTCTTTCCCCAAAATCACATACCATAAGTTATGAATGACAACCTTAGAGGCAATGAGAAGGATCCATAAATGAGTTGCATAGATCAAACATGAGGATCTAGTTCACTATTAATTTAAATTTTCTATACAAGTAGAAACCCCACTAGTGATTTATTTCACAATAATCTACAGTACATTCTAGCTTCCACTTTAATATCACTATTGCTTAAATAAATACAATAAATTATAAAATGGTCTTGAAATAATTTAATTTATGAATCCAAAAATATAATATATAGGTTATATATGCACAGGTTCTTGGGTTTTTTTTGCAAGAAACATGATAATTGTAGCCATCCAAAGTTAAGTAGGCAGGCTTCTCAATGTTGAGCATTAGATGGTCCTTAGGGAAAAAGATTTCACAAAGCTTGAAGAGTGAGGTAAATCAACCTTTTATAAACAAATCCACTAATTGAAAAGAGACTATCCTATTGCATACTTTTTTTGATTAAGATAAATCAAGAAAGGCTTGAATCCATTACAAAATAGTCATTAAGATAATATAGAGTTGTCTCACAAGAGGTGAGACTATAGGAAAATAAAAGAAAAGGAGACTAAAAACCAAAAACCAACAATCGATAGAAACTGAGACAACTTGAATCAAAATTTACCATACTTTAAGCACAAAGCTAAATAGGCACAAAAACCATGGTAGTAAGTGTAGACATGTAAAAAAGACCTAACACTTATCACACATCCTGAATGACATTTTTTCATCATCGACATCATTATCATTTAATATCATTGCATTTCACATCATTTACATCAAAAACCCTATTTTCCTCTATTAATTGAATAATCTTTACTCTCTTTGTGCTTTCCATTTGGCCTCTAGATCTTGGCAAGCTATCTCCATAGCCAATTCTAACAATTACTAGAACATACACATTAAAATTATGAATTTTCTTTTTCTATAAGATATTACAATTAATTTTAAGTACTATTTCAAACGTATAAGACATTCACTTTATTGAAGAACCTTACACAACATCAAATTTAGAAGGTGTACGTTGATTTTTTTAATAGCAACTATTGAATTACATAGATATCATATGCTTTATATTTAGGGATAAGTTTAAATTTCTATAAATTATTCTATATAAATTGTAATTGACATAATCATTACATCTCTTTATTGGTACAAGAGCTAATATATGTTTTTTAGTTTCTGCCGTAGGCAGGTATACTTATGCTTTCATCTAGTTTCAATATTTTGACAAGAATCAACCAATAAGATGTGAGAATTAAATTTTGTTGACCATATTTTATAATGTTCAATTTTATTTCATATTTAATTTTATATTTAAAATCCATTTTTCTCCAATTCTATTGGTTAATACTTGTGAACAGTCATATTGGGATGATGCAAGCAATAATAATAATATAAACAATAGTTGTGGAGTGTCATATTTTTCACTATTCTACAATAGTATATGATTGATTAATTTTTTATATGGCAACCAAAGGATCCCATCAAGTTAACTTTTTCAAATAAAAACAACAAAAATACAAACTTTTTAGGTAAGGCATGGCTGTATGTCTTGACGACTCATAATATAGAATTGAAAATTTAATCACCCAGTGATCGTTCATGTACCTGTCATTCACGTACATGGGCATATTCTTGTTGATATGGTCGGTAAGGGAACTTCTAGAATGGCCAATCAGATACAAAGTCACAATTGGCACAACAAGAGGGTTTCATTATATTCACAAATGTTGCCAACAGTGGATCATTCACAAAGATATCAAATTTTGAGCCACAGGTATATTGCAAGAAAATATCTTAAATGTTGATAATGTAATGCTTTTGCATATAGTGAACAATTCGTAAGGGACTCTGTGAATGTTTTGCTTGGCCCAGAGTTTAAGCCATAGGTAAGAATGCAATCCTTGAGTTATTTCTACTGTATCTATGTTTCCACCTTTTACAGCTTTATGGAGGGTCGTTTGTGCGATGATATCTCCTCTGCTCAAATATTTTGTTTTGATTTTATCCCAGGAAAGAAGCTCCTTCACAACCTGGAATTTGCCTTCTAAAGCAACAATGTGCAATGGAGTTAGTCTGTTGTGGTCCACCAAATCATCATCAGGCTTATCTTTCTTCAAATATGCTGTCAACAATTGCTTATGCAGAGCTCTGCCCGTGTATTTTCTTGTAACTGCATCGTATAATGGGTTTCGGCTGTCTCTATCTTTCATATATGTTAGTTCTAAATTTAAGTCGAGAAGAACTCCGCAGAGTGTGTTATGTCCATTCAAAGCCGCCTCATGGGGGATAGTCCTCCCTCCTCTGTCGTGTGCGACAACCATGTTTTTCACATTCACTAAAATTTCTCCTTCAATTTTCTTGTAAATAATTTGTGGCGGGCTTTTCATATTTTTGTGTCAACAGACAGTAACACGCCTGGTATTTACTGAGCATCAATTGTGGATGAGTTCAGACTTCCCCATTCAGAGTATTGTTGTTCTAGGCACCCAATATTGAGATTGGTCCACCCATTTCATCAAAATTCAAATTTTACGGCTTTGTAATCATACCTCTTTGCAACAATTTTTTTGTAGAACAGATTTTGAAGCTTTTGGTCAAGCTGGATGTTTGTGGAAGCTTTTACAGAGAGATGGGATTAGGATTTCAGATTCTGCGGTTGATATAGACATGGTTTTTGCGACTTCATATGGGAATACTTTTAGAAGTAATTTGGTGAATAAAAACCCTCCTTCTGGCAATCCAAAGGTGTGCTAAATATTTGTTTCTTTCTTTTCTTTTCAATTTCCAAATTTATTTGGATTGAAACCATTATTCCTACGAACTCAAGGCCAAATTCTCGTTCTCCAGCCTTGGGAGCACCCACATGCTTATCTATAAGGATATTGACATGCAGGCTTGCAAAACAACTAAAATCTTCCCTTTTGCGAAGTGGAAAGTAACTCAGATAATTATTTTTTATTAGAAATCAATCTGAGCGGGCAACACATTTCAGATAACCCAAATAAAGATTTTGCTCTATAAGAATGAACAAATAAATAAATAGATAGATAGCAAAGAATAAAGAAGCCCAGATAAGTTTTTCTTATTTTAAAGGCAGTCTGGATTGAAGGGCAATAGACGCTGTAATTATTTATAACGGAAAAGAAATAACAAAGTAAAAGCAACACACGTTGTTGCACCGATTCCATCCTGAGAATTATTATCACAAAACCTAGGAAGAATGGGAAAATCCCAACTAAAAGTATGAGGAAGAAAGAAATCACAGCTGTCTAGTAAATTCATTTAACCTTAAAAAGTGCATGCCTCCCACTTGTCAACATGATTGGTTATAGTAGTTATGGAATGCTATATAATAATTTAATATGAATTTACCTGTGAATGAAACATTTACCATGTAAAAATAGTAAAAACAAAAAGTCTGGCTCAATGTGTTTCGTTAAAACAAATTATGTGAGTTAATTCCATTTTTTTAATATTTTAATAATTACAAATGATTATTTTATAACTGAATTTAAATTGGTCTAAGAAGGTTCAATAGCAGTAAAATTATTAAAATACCAATTTCGATCGATTTTTCATTACATTTGCAAGCTTTTTTAAAAAAAAAATCCTTAATTTTCCAAAACATATAAAACTTTTATTACTTTATAAAGTTCTATTTATAGATTATTTTAATAGTTTTTCCTAAGAAATTAAAGTGTAAATTGTTTAAATAGTTTGATTCAAAGTTTTTTTTTAAAACTTGTTTTATGTTTCTAATAAAGCATCTAAATTTGTAAATTAATTTTGTTAATAAATTTATACTTTAATAAGATATTTATTAATTTAATATTCTTAGTTGTTCAAAATTAATATTATAAATATAGTATAAGTTTTTTATTTTACATATAATTTTTTTACTACTTAAATTAATTGACTTATTTTTTAATAATTTTTCAATCAATTACTTAACAATATATACTTGTATAGTTTTTTCCCAAACAAGTTAATTCAATTTTAATGGAGCTTTTTTTTTTTAAATGGGATTTTTTTGAAAACCTTAAATTTACTCAAAAATACTTATTTTTTCTTTAAGTTTAATTATTGTTATTTCATTTGTCAACTTCAAAATTATTTCTTTTAATAAATTGTTTTGTGCACTTCAATTATTTGCAATGTCAACTTTAATTCTTGAAATTTAGTTAAATTTTTGTGCACTTCAATTATTTGTAATGTCAACTTTAATTTGTGAAATTCAGTTAGCTTCTTTGAAAAACACATTTCTTTCATTTTTTAATTTTATACATCCTTTTATGTTGCTACAAGTCCAAAATTGGAACCCGATCATCTACATACAAAGATACCAATAGCACTCTAACAATATTTATAAATAGGACAAGAAATCATATTATTGTTTTAACCGTGTAGGATTGGAGAGCTTTGTTTTTGACAAAAGCATTTTTGTATTAAATATTGTTTCACTATACTTTTGAAATTGACAGTATATGCAACATGGTTTAATACTAAACTATAAACTTCAGCTGCATAATTATTTACGATAATGCATGTCATTATTTGTATAAACTTTCAAATTATATGATCTCTATCATACAATGCTAATTCTATGAATATCTATTTATATTCACAAATATTTATGAATATATATTTCTATTCACAAATATTTGATTCTGCTTATAATAAGTAAGGCTTTAGCTTTCATCAAAGATTTACAATAAAAAAATAAAATGAAAACTCCATGTGTAATATTTTTTATTTTTAAGACAACACAAAGTGACATTACACCCTCCTAACAGCTTTTGTCAACTACATCTCAAAAACAACCAAACACAACTGGCAATCGGCAGGAACATGACCCATATGCGTCTCTTGTTAAAAATAAAATATCTCTTACTATTTAGAAGACAACTTCAAATGAATAATATCACCAAAAAAATTAGAAGACAACTTTGAATGAATAACCATAAAAAAAATTAGAAGATGGCTATGAATGAATAACCATCGCCAAATAATTAGAAAGACAACTTTAAACAAGTGATGCATTACATCCATTTCTTGCGCGTAAAATATGTAATATGTTAGTTGGTTTAAAGTATTGTTGTTAGAATAATTAATTTGTGAATATTACTAATATAATTAAACTTTATTAAATCACTTGGCAATACTACTAATATAATGAAACTTTATTAAATCACTTGACATATTAAAGATGAAATTGTTGAACCATTTTCAAAGTTTTGTTTTTAAATGATTTTTAAAAGTTGAAATAAAAGAACCTAATCAACAAAAGTTAGAACTATAATAATAAAAAAAAAAAAAATGTCAAATGAGAATTAAAACTTTAAATATAATGTGATTTAATAGTTATATTTGAACATGAATGCATTTGATGAAAGATGTTATAATTTACATTTCTTGAATGATTATTTATTATCTTTTCTAAATATTATTTTTCTTATCATTAATTTTTAAAATATTTTAAACGAGTACATGTAAATTTTATTTATTTTGCTATTAATTATTTTAATCACAATCTCTTAAATTTTCTCTATTTTCATATTTTCAATAAATTAAAATTGACTGAAATATGATTAAAAAAATAAAAATAAAATTGCATACACTCTTTAAATAAAAAAAGTGTCATTTATGAATAAGACAATAATTAGAATAAAAAAATGACATGAAAATAAGTGTAGCTATTAATTTTGTTATAGTCAATATAAAAAATTAAAAGATTCCAGAAATTACATCATATTAGTTCAAAACTACTATTCAATAGAATGATAAATAAATTTAATAAATTTAAAAAAAACATACAATAAAAAACATTTCATTGATTCAATAATAAAGCTACGAAGGAAGGATGAGGAAGGTCCCTCTGCAAATCATGGCGTTGGCGAAAGTGGAAGGCGAAGGATTGAAGGAGGAAAGGAGCATTCGGTTGAAGGTGTTGTTTCCTTGGTGGATGTTTCATTGCTGGTAGAAAACGATGCTAAGTGTTTGGAACAGCGGGCTGTTATTGGACGCTTTCTGGGTAGACGGTTATCTCGCAAAACAATTGGGGAATGGGTTATTGATAATTGGAAGATGGATCCAATTTTGAACTTCCTACCTAAAGGCTTCTTTGTCGCAGTATTTCGTAGTGAAGCGGAAAGGGAACAAATCATGGATACACAAATATGGCAGAAGGATTCCTCCTTCCTTTTCCTGCAAAGGTGGGAAAGGAATTTTAATCCGCTGCAATTTGATCCTTGTAACGGCCCAACGTGGATTCAGTTATATAATTTGCCATTCGAATACTAGTCAGATGGATGTTTATCGAAAAATAGGCAACTCCCTAGGACGCACGTTAGAAATCGACATGAGGAAGGGAGAAACTCTCATTTATGCAAGGGTATTGATACTGGCAATAAAGGCGATCCCTTCATCAATAGAGTTAGTCTCGAATGGGGGAAGTTGGAAACAAAGCATCGAGATTGAATACCCCAAATTTTTCTGCTTAAAATGCAGACGGCGTAACCATAATGCGGAAATATGCAAGAGTTTCCCGCCAACCATTAAGGAAGTTTGGAAAGCGAAACAAAAATCTTCAGTGACGGAGGCGCCCAAAGAGGAGTCTTCGTAGAAGGATACAAGTGTCTTGGGGCAAAATGGCCTCCAAGCTTCGTCCCAGGTAAAGCTATGGCAGATTGTCTTAGCGGAAGACCAGGATGCTTCCGTTGGGATGAAAGGTTCGCAATTCGAAGAAGGGGAAATTGGTCCCATGGTGGATGTTCAAAACTCTCCAATAAAATTGTTGGAATGGTATAATGATGAAGCTTTTCTAGAATCAGAGTCTCACTCGGAGAAGGACTGCCTCGAAGAATTGGGGACAGTTGAAAAACGGAGGATTAAATAGACGGCAAATGCCACCCAACCGGGGAGGGTTGGAAGGAAAACCAATAAGCAGAAAAGAGAGGAGGAGGTCCTAAAAGGTGAACAGCCTTTAATAAAATCATACTTGACGAGATCCAAGGGAGCAGGAGCCTCCCTTGGCAAAAGATGGTCTTTACATGGAATGTTAGGGGCATAAATGCCCCTAACAAAAGGCGACTGGTGAAGCGCCAGTTGGAAAGTCAAAACCCAGACATTATTCTTCTCCAAGAGACAAAGTTGGAAGGGGAAGAAACCAAAGCCTTCATCAAATTCTGTAAGAATTGGGATGGCACCTTTGTTGATGCAACCGAAACCTCTGGTGGATTCGGGGTCCTCTGGCGGCTGGGGAAATTCAAGGTATCTTTGATCCTCTCTAATTCTAATTGGATGAAATTGAAAGTCACAGTCATTCAATCAATGTCAAATTATGAAATTCATAATGTGTATGGTCCTACTAAATCGGAAGAAAAAAAGCTCCTTTGGGAAGTTATTTCAAATAATTTAGGCAATTCAAAAGTTATTTTAGGGGGCGATTTCAATGCAATTATAGACTTAAAAGAAAAATTGGGAGGGGTAAGGAAAATATCTCAAGCTCAAAAAGATTTTGTGCAATTCGTAGAAACAAATAAATTGGTTGACATTAAAACATCAAATGGCATCTATACTTGGAATAATAGAAGGAAAAACTTCACTAACATTGCGGAAAGGCTCGATAGATTTCTGGTGTCTGAAGATTGGTTGCAGGGAAATCTTTTACCCAAAGCCTCTATTTTTTCAATAGCAATATCAGATCATTTTCCAATTGCCCTGCGGATCAATGAAGAATCAAAACCGGCTATGGGGCAATTCAAGTTTGAAAAGATGTGGCTACGTGCTCAAAACTTCTTGAACTCATGAAGCAGTGGTGGATTGAACCAATCCATTGGTGGGCTCAAAAATGTTCATCTTTCAGAAGAAGTTGCAAAGATTGAAAGGAAAATTGAGGGAGTGGAATAAATCAAGTTTCAAAAATATCTTTGAAGAGAAAAATCGTATTGAAGAGGAACTGGAACTTCTGGGGGAAACGGTGATAAATCAAGGGATGACTATTACCGAATTTGAGAAGGAGAAACAATTAAAATCAGAATATGAGGAAATTTTGTTTAAGAGAAGAGTGTTATCTGGAGGTCAAAATCTAGGGACACTTGGTTACAAGAAGGTGATTTGAACACAAGATTTTTTCATAGCTCAACCAAATTGAAGCGCAGTTGGAATAGAATAGAGCAAATAATGACTGCGGATGGCCATTGGAAAATAAAGGAGGAAGATATACAAACCGCCGGTGTTGAGTATTTTTCCTCTCTCTTGGGAGGAGAAAATGAAGGAGAGCCAGTAAATCTGAGTATAGTGGCGGATATGGAACCAAAAATAATGGAGGAGGACAATAAAGTTTTGTGTGGGAAAGTGACATTGGAGGAAGTCAAAACAGCGCTTTTCCAGATGCAACCGGACAAAGCGCCGGGCCCCGACGGTTTCAATGCTGGCTTCTTCCAAACATGCTGGGATTTCATTGGGCCAGATCTTCATGGGGTAGTAGAGGAGTCCAGAAAGAAGGGCACAATCCTAAAAGATTTAAACAATACCAATATTGTCTTGATTCAGAAAAAAGTAAATTGTGAAACCTTCGCCGATTATAGACCAATAGCTTTATGTAACACCACTTACAAAGTGATAACCAAAATAATGGCTAATCGGCTTAAAGGCATTCTTCCAAGGTTGATCTCGCAAGAACAAAGTGGTTTTGTTCCTGGTAGAAGTATTTCAGATGCCATTGTGGTGGCCCATGAAATTGCTCATTCCCTTAAGCACTCAAAACAGAAAGGCATGATGGTGAAGATTGATATGTGCAAAGCTTACAATAGGGTAAGTTGGAGATTCTTAATGGAAGTAAAGAAGAAACTAGGCTTCAATGAATCATGGTTGAAATGGATATACAGTTGTACTGCAACCCCCAGATACTCTAGAATAATCAACGGGTCCCCTTGTGGGTTTTTTTGTGGAGCCAAAGGTTTAAGGCAAGGAGACCCGATTTCTCGTTTCCTATATATAATAATGATGGAAGCTTTAAGCACTCAGATAAAGAAGGCGATCATTGGGAGTAGTTGGAAAGGCATAAATATTTCTGAATCTATCCCGGCCATTTCCCATCAGTTATTCAGAGATGACACCATGTGCTATGGCATTGCATCAACAGAGGAAGCCATTATAAAAAAAACACCCTCCAGGTTTATTGCATTCAAGCAAGGCAAAAAATCAACAAGGAGAAATCAAGCATTTTCTTCTTCAACATAGCAGCAGGCTTGCAAAGGAGGTTGGCAGATATCTTAGAGTTCAAGATTGATCATTTCCCAGCGAAGTATCTGGGTATTCCATTATTCACAGGCTCTCCAAAATATTGCCACTGGGAAGAAACTGTGAATAAATGCACCACAAGGGTAGAGTCTTGGCGAAGCAGATGGTTATCGCTTGCAGGGTGGATTGTCATGATTAAATCAGTGCTAGCGGCCATCCCCATATATATGTTCTCTTGTTTGGAGGCGTCAAATAAAGTAGTAAGGAGGCTTTCAGGTATCCAACGCAAAGTGCTTTGGGAGGGTTCTTACGATAAGAAACGTGTCCCATTGCTATCATGGGACACAGTCATGAAGTCAAAGGAGTACGGGGGCGCTAGGATAAAGGATTGAAGCTCCAAAACTGAGCTCTGGGAGCAAAGCTGGCATGGTTGTTGTACAGAAACCCAGAAACTCTGTGGGGCAGAATCCTACGAGCCAAGTACCTCGATTCCCAAGAGCCAGCCAAAATTTTAACAATTGCTAATCCACAACGGGGATCCGCAATCTAGAACTTCATTTTGAATTCCAGAGAAACCATTTGTGACCATCTTTCTTGGTGTGTAGGTGATGGGCGGACGGTGTCCTTTTGGGATGACTCGTGGAATTCATACCCGATCCTGGGCGAGATACCTGAATTTGCAGAAGTGGTGGGCCCTTCAAAAGTAGCCTATGGTGAAGAATTAAGGAACTATCTTTCCCTTCGTCAGGATGTTGGTGGATGGAATTGGTCCTGGAAGCCGTTTGATTTCCTACAGAGCACTTAAAGGTGGCGTTGGAAAATGAGTTGAAGAACCGACACCTTCTCATTTCGAATAAGTCTGATAGTCTGATATGGTGTGCCTCAAAATCAGGGAGCTACTCGGTGAAATTGGGGTAGAGTATTCTCAAATATGAAATGGAGGTGGCGATGTGGCCAAAATGGTTATGTTGGGGTAAGTTTGTCCTCCCCAAAGCGGGTGCATTTGCTTGGTTGGCGCTTCACGAAAGCATCCTCACCGGGGAAAGGCTTGAAAGGATCGGCATAAATGGGCCTCACTGGTGCATAATGTGTAAAAGAAGCTTGGAAAATGTCCAGCATCTTCTCTTAAATTGTGATGTGGCACAGGCTGTTTGGGGACATTTATGTGCAAAGTTGGGGTGGTTTGGGCCGCTTCCAAACAAGCTACAGTTGGTGTTTGAATCTTGGCCTAATATTTTCCATGGTGCGGCGTTAAGAGGTTTGTGGAATGAGCTGTCGGCGATGATTGTGTGGCAGCTTTGGTGCGAGCGTAACGCAAGGGTCTTCAAAGAAAAATCAGGTTCCATGGAGAGTATTCTGTCCAAGGTGGAATCAGGGGTAAGTGAACATATGAATGGCAAGCTAAAATTAAGCAAATTCAAATATTTTTTGGCATGGGATAGGAAGATGGTTAGAAATTGGCCGATGATTCAGGCTCTGCCTGGAAAGTTTCTCAAAAGGAAAGAGAACAGATCTCAGGCAAAATGGACCCTACCCCCGAAAGGAAGATTAAAACTGAACTTCGATGGGGCCTCGAAGGGAAACCCGGGGCCCTCAGGTGTTGGCTTTGCTGTTAGGGATGAAAATGGAGAGCTTCTGGTTGCAGCTTCTCTCAAACTCCGGGATGGGACGAATAATGAAGCAGAATGTGCTGCTCTTTACGAAGGTGTGAAGTATTGCATCCTCAAAAACTGGCATAATGTTGACATAGAAGGTGATTCATTGATTGTAGTAAGGATGGTCGGATCAGGCCAAGTGCCTAGTTGGAAATTGGATCAATGGGCCGTCGAAATAAACTCAGTTCTAAGGAATGTGCAAAATTTTAGGCTCTCACATGTTTTCAGGGAGGCGAATAAGGGTGGCTGACACCCTCTCGAAGGCAGGAGTTGAGCAGGTTGAGGAAAGGCGGATCTCGGTATCGGCGTGCATTTGGCCTACGCTTCCAGAACTGATTCAAAGTGATTCTCAAGTGTTTTGATATGTGCTAATGTCTGTAGTCGGATTGTGTAAGGTCCTACAAAATGTAATGTGTTTTTTTCAAAGCAATTGAAGAGTGTCACCCTCTCTGGTGACAATTTGCCTAAAACAAAACAAACAAAAAAGCTACCAATAAGATTCCTCCTCCACAACAATTACAAATAACCAATTAGAATTAACTGTCAAATTTAGGCCATGACTGAAACATGTGTGCACTGGATGCTGATTTAACCGTATATATAAATTAATTGAAATAGAAAGAAGAAAAAGTTATAGGCACTACTGCCAATAATGAATCTGCTGCGCACTATTTCTGTACCTGCTGTTATCGTCCATAAATTCCCCAACCCGTCTAAACGACAGATAACAAAATTCAATTACAGGCGCTACAAGTCAATGTCAACAATGGCAAGTGCAGATAGCTTGCCAGAGCACGTCATGAAGGTGGCAGCCATTTCTGGATCTCTCAGAAAATCTTCCTTTAATCGTGGATTACTCCGTTCTGGTAAGTCTAAACAAGCTTAAATTACAGAATCCTGGGTGCTGTTGTTGCGTACTGATTCAATGCTGCTTTTATGCATAAAGCTGTTGATATTGCGAGCGAAAGCATACCACATATGGAGATTGAAATTTTGGAAATTGGGCATCTACCATTTGTAAATACCGACCTGGAAGTAGACAACACATTCCCTCCATCAGTGGAGGAGCTCAGGGCCAAGGTCCTGCAGGCTGACTGCATACTCTTTGCGTCTCCAGAGTACAATTATTCTGTAACTAGTAAGCTTTCTCAATCACTTTTCATACAAATAAAACCCATTTTTAAATAATGTTTTACTCAGTTTAGTGATGTTTTAAGTAGTGAAAGCAAAACAGGACAACTATCGGATAAGTTTGTTAACATATTAAGGAACTGAAGTTGCTGTTCTGTATTGAAGATTCAAGAATTTGTAATAGTTCCCAACAGGAAACTTTGATCCCATAAACCGTTTCCAGTAGTTTGCAATCCTAGCTGTGTATCCAAAACTTTTTTCCATAACAGAAACTCCTAGTGAGGGACTGGAAACTTTGCAAAATCATCTCCCCCAGTTTTCATTCGTTTTCTAGGAGCTTTTGGAAGTCTTCTGTGCTAGAACTCATCGTTTTAGATAAATTCATTATCATTTCTAGGAGTTTCTGAATGTTGCACAAAAGTTTTTAAAGAGTTTTTGCAAGTCTCTTTGGTTTATGATACCATTTCCTGTGGATGCTCTGCTTCCTGTCATTCTGTATTACCATAAGTGAGAAACGAAACTGCAGCAGTAGAGTGGAGAAACTGGATTAACTTTAAGACTCACAAAAATAAAAGTAATAATTTTATATTAATAAAAATATGAAAAGTAGTTTAATCTTCACTGACTAAAATTTGAGGTGATACCCTCTGATTAAAATTTGAAGTGATACCCTCTTTAAAGAATTTGTTAATCCATTTTCATGATATTTTTGGCCCTCTAGCTCTATGGTATTAACTATTAACACATTTTCCATCCAGAATTTCCTTAATGCTTGTCTCAGCTTTTTAATCTTCACTTTTGCCCATGGCTCTGCTGAATCAAGTCTTCCGAAAGTGAATTTATTTATTTTTTAAATATTATTCTTGTTATTGGTATTGGCATGCTCTTGTTAAGGTGACATCATGACTTCCTCCCCATTTTCTTTGGGAAATGGCTCTAATCCATTATTTATGACATGCTTATTAGCTACTTTGGGTGCTCTGTTATGTTCTCAGTCTGATAATACTGGTTGTCAGAAGTGTGTGGCTTCTTGGCACCGACCTGTTGCAACAAATATCTTGATCATAAGCCGGACCAGGGATCTTGTCTGCCACCCTTCACTGCACAAGCTGATTCTTCTTTACTATGGAACTGGCTACTTCTATGCGTCCCCTTAAAAGAAAAGGAGCTTTGAATTAATGCTAACTATTACCTACCTCAATCTCTTAGGACTCAATGAGAGTTGAACCCCAAGACATTATATGTAGAAAAGGGCATGGCTCCTTCGATGCCCTCTTTGCATCCTCACCATCTATAATTATTAATTTTCCATTATTCATTGCCCATAGAAAGCGGGAGCATCCTTTTGTACAGGCTTTTGCACCATAAATCTCCAGATCTTCTCTCCAAGTGCATTTCTCCAACCTCTGATTTTATAAATATGTACCATACAGGCTGATCCCTTAACTAAAATTCTAACTGCCACTGGGAGTCTAGGAAAGATTCAGCAGAAGAATCTGTGGAAGCCTGAAAGGTAAATTTCAATTTCTGCTCATGGTCTTCAGGTTGAAGATAACAAATAGTGTGTGCAGGTTTCTACATTTTGAAATGCAGTGGGATATATCCCACATGTCCTAGTTTCTAAAAGTCAAACCCTTTTCAAGATGGAGAATCAGCAAGTCACTGGTTAAGCAGTTTGGAATTTGAGATTTGGAATGACAAATGGTGGGAATTGGGATTCAATGATGAAAATATGATGTCAATTTTGAAACCCAAATCCTGAACAAAATAGGGAAGCTAGTTAAGTCCATATCAGTGTTTAGAGTTAATAAGTAGGTTGGATGAGCTACACAGATGCAGGTCTTAAGGTTAAAAATTAAAATCCTCGAATCTGAAACCTGGTGAGGAAGAGGAATTCACAAAAATCCTAGTTTGGATATTGGAAATTGGGAAATATGTGGATGCAATAAATACAAAATCTTGAAAGCCAGAGCATATAGAATATGTCAAGGCTCATTCGGAAATTGGAAACCGGGAAATGCCATTGATATGCTATGAGTTATACTGGTGTCATGCAATCTTAAAATATGAAACCTTATGACTGAAAATTTCCTAAAACTTGTTTTCTAAACCAAAGCATGGAAAAAATCATTGAAAAAGTCCTAGAATGTTGGCATGAAATCCTGAAACCCAAAATCTGAAGAAGGTGACAGCACCCAGTAATTCCCAATAGGGCGTTTGAGATTTGTCATTCTGGATGTACTAGAAACGACATGTGCATGCTAAAGTTCATATATCAGAGGCCTTAAACACAATTAGAACTTGAAAAAACAACTAAGTTGCATGAAGACTTTGGAAAATAAAAATTAGGAATTAGGAGCAACAAGTTAAAGCTGATGGCAAGCTTGAATTTTCAAATCCTGGAAACCCAAACAAAGTTAGACAAACAGCTGAATCAGTCTGGTACATGGTTATTTCTTATCTGTCTAATCTTCAAATTAATGGTTAGAACTTAGAAGTAAATCTTCCGCTACACAGCTATAGGAAACTATTTCTGGAGCTGTTTGATTCTGTTCTTTCTGTTTGTAGAATGTAAATGCTTGTAAAGAGATGGGATCTTGTAGAAGCTTCGTGGATAATTTTCTGTAGCTTACTCTACAATATTTACATGGAATTTTGAATTCCGCAGAAGAATTTTTTCCTAAAGGAGTGATAATACTTCTGTGATGATTGTTTTTTAAATATTGCATCTATTCTGTCTCAATTTCCGCTTAGGATTAGAATGGAAACTGAATAAAGGAGTCTAAAACTGAAGGATGCAACAAATAAAAAGTTCTAAGAGGACACACTATCCGTCACACATTCCCCTTTGGATAAAAGTACAAAAACCTTAAATGGTTTTACAAACCTGTCTCTGTAAAATTTAAAGAACAGCAAGTGCTTGAGTTAGCCCATTCTCTGCTTCAGATACAATTTTTCTGTTCAATCATGGACAAAATGCAGTGCTGCAGTAGTATTCTTACACCAGTACTGTCAAAGAAGTCGTAGGATGTCTCAATAAGGCAGGCATCTGAACCATGAATATCTCTGTGGAGCAGCAGATGCAAGTGAGAACCAAAACCAACATGCATGTGCCTTGGATAGCTTTCTGTTTCATCATTCGGGTGAATTAGGTTTCTTACATAGTCTCTGCTTTATTCAAGCCTCTTCCATTACTAGTTCTTAAATGAGAGGCCAAATTAACTTGAATGCTGCCACCTTTGATGAACACCCACACACAGGTTGCTAACTATCCTTCTGGTTTTTGCCCTCAATCCCAAGAGTTAATTCTTTTTCCAGGAATCTGTATCCCTCTTCTCAGCACCCAACTTTTCTATTGCAGTATGCTCTGACCATTACTTCATTTCATTATGTTCAGTCCACAACCTATACCAGAATCCATCTCCAAAGCTTTACTAGAGGAGGAAAATGCATAAACAAGGCAACAGGTTGAATCTTCTGAGGAACCGTCCTCCTTTCATCAAATTTTTCTGAATTTCATCCTGATGCCCAAAATCTGATTCAAGCAACTAATTATATCAAACAACCTGTCCCTTGTCATCCCACCACCAGTCATCCAACAGTTTCAGCCATAGCAACAAAAAAAAATTGCAGAAAAATCGGCAAACTAGAATGTTTTAAATTTTTTCAAAAAAGCTGGATTAATTTGGAAAAAAATAAATTTTCAAAAAAAGCATAGAACAACACACACAGACAAATAAAAAAATCTACTGTTTTTTAAATTAAAGGCATTTTAATAGGATAGAAATGTAACGACCAAATAAAAATGAGAGTTTAGCCCATGAATGGTGGATTATGAATTTTCTCTTTTATGTTCATATTGTTGATTACATTGCATTGCACAATGGATTCTGTATGGTGCATAAATGATAACTAGATGTTAACAATTTTCAAATTTCAATGACAATATACTTTGTACAAAGTCAACCTACAAACTAATTACAAAGTTCAAAAAAATTCAGACGTAGCCAATGACTCTTGTTGCTACAAAGAGAGCTACACTAGAGGGCTATAGCCTATAGGTCATGATGATGAAGCTCCTAGGTAAAAGCCTCTCTTGAATTGTTCAACCACATCACTGTTTTAGCTGCACTCTTTGAGGAGATCACAATCATCACCATCATCATGGACATACAATCCACTCAAAATCTAGACTGATCTTGTTGAGGTCAGTTGGCTGGTCTTCTTTGATGGTACCTGATTTTTTCTATATAAAAATTAAATATGGCAATTGAAAGTGAAATAAAAAAATGATTACAATTACAAGTATTTCATCACTCTAATCTTGAGCTTTCTTGAGCTTCAGATGGATGTTTTAGTAAACAAAGACCAAGTCATTCATTTGTTGTTGCATTAGACATGTGTTTCTTTAAATGTATGCGTTCAAAAATATTTTAAGTATGCTCACAAGCAAATGAACTATGTGGCTAGCTCAAAATGTGCATTGCCATCCACTGAAGATTTTTGGCATCTTGGCCACAAAAATCCCACCATTGTGTTGAGAAACACAAACAATTTTGAGATAATATCATGTAAGATCTACTGAAAGCTTTACACCATTGCATATCTACAATATAAAGAGATTGTTAAAAGTTTATGTAGTCTACCTAGTATGAAGGTCTTTCTACCTTGCACGACCACCATACTTGAGAAAAAAACCCTTGCTTGCTTGTATATTGGTAGCTCTGTCATAATTGCATCCAACACTACTAGTGTAGGGAACATTTTTTTCATGTGCTTGAGTAGGCCTTGTGTGACCTTAGCATCATCTTTGAATGAGGGGCAATAAAACAATGTTGGATTCATACAGTATCCAACGGCATGGGTAGGGGAGTGCATCTATTAATCCCATCTCCTATCAATTATGTCCCAAATGACATGTACTTGTCCCTATTATTTTCCATCCTATCCCTCATCACCTCCTTGGCCCTATTCATGGTCTTATACAAATATCTCATGAGTGATTTTTGTTGATGTTCAGCTGCGGGCTCCATACTTCCAAGCGGCGATAACATTAAATCCATATAGCTGTTGGCTATGCATTTAATTAGAGACGACTTATTGGCAATATAATTTATATTTGGATCAAGGCCGACACCTCTTGATATTCACCACCTTTTGTTAAATCGCACCTCTTTATTTGAGGTCGACATTGTATCTTGAAGAGACGCATTCATTGGAGACCTTCTCATCGCTTGGTATATATTAGAGATGCTATTTGATCATTTCATCATCATATTCATTCATTCAATTGTAAGAGTCAAGTGCGAATTTATCAAAGAGCTCGATATTGAGTATATATCAGATTAAAGATTATTCATCAAGAGGTCGAGATTTTCATCTACAAGGAGATTGATATTATATTGTATTGCACTAAGTGTGGTGTTGATATTGGCCTTGTGATTGGCCTTATTGTAAAGCGAAATTGTTGGTTCTTATTCAATATATAAGTGATATATTGTTGCTGGGTTTTTTGTAATGTCCCCTTCTAGCTGACATCAATTGTCAGAGGATATTAGCCTATAATTTTGACCTCGTAGGCTAATGAGGATGGTTAGAGGGTCTCCTGGGGTTTGCATCATCTCCAGTGCTCAGTGGCATTCAGTTTTGGCTTTCATTTGGTGTTCACAGGGCTTCGTATGCATTACTTACTATTTATAGTAAGTTAGAGTTACATTGAGGGGGACCCTTACTATTTTTAGTATGGCGTGTGGTCGTATGCAGTTTCCTCAGCTTAGCACCCAGTTTAGACGACATTCAAAGATGTTGAATATTTATGGAGTTATTAATGTTTATTTAGCTCAAATAAACATTAATTAATTAAAAAGATATATTATTAAGTTATAACTTAAACTTAATAATTGAGGGTCTAGGCGTCATAAGGAAGGGGCCATTTATTTAATTAATTTATTGGGCGCCCACTCCAAAGTATTTATTGAAATATTAAAAGGATGAAAGAAAATAATATTTACTGATATTAATTATGCCTTTTTGAGAAATTCGACTTTCTCAAGAGAGCTTATATATTTTACTTTGTAGTCATTTTATTATTCACGGATTGAGCATTGGTGTTGATGAGTTTTATCTGAGAGAGGAAGCCAAGGGTTTCTGAATTAGTTTGCCATTGGAGAACGTTCACTCTCCATTGTTGCAGCCATTTGAGGTGGTGAAATATCCACTGAATTTGGTATTTGGGGAGAGCTTCATACAGAGATTCTATTTGTGCTTAAAAGTGAGGAATTTCATCTAGGGTTTGAAGGATTGGACGAGATATCTACAACAGACCTAGAGATTCTTTCTTGATAGCCATTCTATACAAGATTTTAAATGTTTAATTGCTGCTACAGTAACGCGTGAACAGTGACGTGTGAATAGTGACGCGTGAACAGTAACGTGTAAACAGTAACTCTACAGTGTTTGAGCTTATTGGTGTATTTTTTGCAAGTTGAAAGGATGCTTTTTATTTCAGATTTGAATGACTGATTACATACAGCAAATACCTTCAGTTGACAGCATTTTGTATTGAGTTTGTGAAGGGTTTACTCCGCTGCAAGGCCGTATAGTTGCAGCTTGGGACGTCTGTTACCTAGGGCAGAACGCCTCAAGTTAAGGCCAGATTCCTCCTCTACTAGTGGCAGCTGGGTTATTTATTGCTGGCAGCAACATTAAATGGTGGGACAAATCAGTAATTAGTCTGCAAAAATAAATCAAGGGTTTCAAAGTAAATGAAATCTGCTTTTCCAGTTTGTTGTTATATGATCTGATTTTCATCTTTTTGGTGGCGGCTGAGTTGGATCAAGTTTGCAGCTTCATCAATAACACATTCGAAGTTGCACACTCTTCTCAACATTGAAGGTTGTCATTCTTCAAGCTGCATATTCTTGGAGAATTAAATTGTTTTTGTGGTGCTTTTTGGCTGTAAATTGCGAACAACAGCTACATGTTTCGTGATGATCTCGGGTATGATTGTAATCAAATTACACTCTTTGAATATTGAGCAATAAGATAATTACTTGAAGAATTGTTTATCCTAGATAGTTGTATTTCTTTATGCTTTGCATTCTGTTTCTTTATATTCAAAACACAAAAAGCAGAAAAACCCTTGTGAGAATACAAAGAAATTGCAAACACAAAAACAAAAAACGAGACACAAAATCTAGGGCAAGAAGAGTTCTTACATTGGTATCAGAGCGGTTTCCTGCCAACCTGTTGGGTAAGTTCAACTGCAATTCAGAAGTTTTAGTTAAACAACATGGTTATTTCCCAGAGGTAGTGGGACAAGAATATGGAGAAGCTCAAACAAAGTTTGAAAAAGTTGAATGAAAATCAGAAAAGGATAAATGAATTGATTTCAGACCTTGCAAAACTAGATAGAGTAGCGCGGCATATGGCTTCCATTTTTAGGAGGTCTACATCACAAAACGAAGAGAAGAAGGAACAAGAGGTCACTACAGTATCTAGAAGCCTCTATGATGAATTCTCAGCAGTTAATGACCAGCATACAGCTGATCCTATGGAGAGCAAAAATCAGACCTTAGAAAATCTACTTGTTGATGATGAAGTTGAAATTTCTAAGGCAATTGTAGGGGAAAAGTACTCGAGTCCTTTTGAAGATGAAGAAGAGTTAGAACAAGAGGGTGGTGGGCCTAAACAAAATGCTGAAAGTCACTTTCATGTTTTTGATAATCCACTTTTTGAGATAGAGGTTGAGATGTCCTATGTTAACCCACTTTACGAGTTAGAGTTGCAGGATAATCATGTTGAGGGACATGCACATGAAGAAAGGGCCCCATATGAAACCAACGGGGGTTTTGAGCTCCCTAAATTTTTTGTATCAGCAATTGCTGATGAGACTTTTGATCATTCTGAAGATGCCAATTTAGTTCATGTGCAAGGATTGTCAATTCATGAATCACACAGGTCTGATTTGTAGGATCAAAGGCACGAGCCATCTTTAAATTCCAGTATTGTTAGTGATAAGCCATTGACAGAGGTTGGAGCATTTTACCGCGACTGCATTGTGAGGAGTACTCATCACTTCTCCTCTATTCCACACACGGAGGATTTGTTGTTGCATCAGTGTGGTTTGACTCAGAGTGTATACCATCCATTTTGGGATGGAGAGTTACCATCTTCAGTAGATGGAACTAGTGTCTGCAAGTGCCCAACTTAGTCGTTAGCGGGAGAGTGCTTGCAGGATCGGTATTCAGTTTTCCATCATGCTAATGTGTATCCAACAAGGTTTGTTGCTTCTTTATCTCAAAGACCACCTGTGGATACATGGTTACAGAGGGATTATGATGTCAACAGGCATGATGACACGGGTGGATATCACATCCATGAGAGTTTAGTGGAGGTTATGGAGAAATATTGCGCAGCAGATGCTTCCAGATATTCTTACCTCCTCATGATGGATGGATGTGAGTTCTGTTTATATTGGGATCCAGGTGGTGACAGAGTTAGCACTGCAGTTTGGATGGGTCCCAGTGTATTGCTTCACCACTTCTGGTATGGTGGAGTTGGGATTAGTATTGAGCAACAGAAGTTTGAGGATGTTTTTCCTAGCAGTTTTCTATTTTGGATTTGGGATCCAGGTATATTTGGGTGGACACTCTTCAATGTACTATGGGTTCCTTCGTGTGCATCAGGGTTCCAGTCAGAGTTCATTGGTGAGTATTGCAGCATGTACATGCTGAGGATTACTTGCAGTTTTACCTTTGGTTCTCGTGTACGTGATTCATTTGAGATGCATAGTTTAGTGGCGCATGGGCTAGACAGTTTGTATGACAGCTTGCCTTGCACAGAGTTAGGAAGCAAGTGTTGTCAGTCTTTTGAGTTGCTTCCTTCTGAGACTTATATTCCTGTGACACCGTATGGCAAGCTTGAATGCGGACAGCAGGTTCAGTTAGTTATTTTGGTGTTAGTGTTACTGGAGCTGTTTGAGGATATCCGGGACATTGCACAGTTCTACCCATGGGATCTTGGTGGAGAGATATTACAAAGGATTTTCTTCTGGCAGACGAGATTGCTTGGGGACAAGCAATTTTAGGGAGGGCGGATTGTAATGTCCCCTTCTAGCTGACATCAATTGTCAGAGGAGATTAGCCTATAATTTTGACCCTAGTAGGCTAATGAGGATGGTTAGAGGGTCTCCTGGGTTTTGCATCATCTCCAGTGCTCTGGCATTCAATTTTGGCTTTCGTTTGGTGTTCACAGGGCTCCGTATGCATTACTTACTATTTATAGTAAGTCAGAGTTACATTGAGGGGGACACTTACTATTTTTAGTAAGGCGTGTGGTCGTATGCAGTTTCCTCAGCTTAGCACCTAGTTCAGACGACATTCAAAGATGTTGAATATTTATGGAGTTATTAATGTTTATTTAGCTCAAATAAACATTAATTAATTAAAAAGATATATTATTAAGTTATAACTTAACTTAATAATTGAGGGTCTAGGCGTCATAAGGAAGGGGCCATTTATTTAATTAATTTATTGGGCGCCCACTCCAAAGTATTTATTGAAATATTAAAAGGATGAAAGAAAATAATATTTACTGATATTAATTATGCCTTTTTGAGAAATTCGACTTTCTCAAGAGAGCTTATATATTTTACTTTGGAGTCATTTTATTATTCACGGATTGAGCATTGGTGTTGATGAGTTTTATCTGAGAGAGGAAGCCAAGGGTTTCTGAATCAGTTTGCCATTGGAGAACGTTCACTCTCCATTGTTGCAGCCATTTGAGGTGGTGAAATATCCACTAAATTTGGTATTTGGGGAGAGCTTCATACAGAGGTTCTATTTGTGCTTAAAAGTGAGGAATTTCATCTAGGGTTTGAAGGATTGGACGAGATATCTACAACAGACCTAGAGATTCTTTCTTGGCAGCCATTCTATACAAGATTTTAAATGTTTAATTGTTGCTACAGTAACGCGTGAACAGTGACACGTGAATAGTGACGCGTGAACAGTAACTCTACAGTGTTTGAGCTTATTGGTGTATTTTTTGCAAGTTGAAAGGATGCTTTTTATTTCAGATTTGAATGACTGATTACATACAGCAAATACCTTCAGTTGACAGCATTTTGTATTGAGTTTGTGAAGGGTTTACTCCGCTATAAGGCCGTACAGTTGCAGCTTGGGACGTATGTTACCTAGGGCAGAACGCCTCAAGTTAAGGCCAGATTCCTCCTCTACTAGTGGCGGCTGGGTTATTTATTGCTGGCAGCAACATTAAATGGTGGGACAAATCAGTAATTAGTCTGCAGAAATAAATCAAGGGTTTCAAAGTAAATGAAATCTGCTTTTCCAGTTTGTTGTTATATGATCTGATTTTCATCTTTTTGGTGGCGGCTGAGTTGGATCAAGTTTGCAGCTTCATCAATAACACATTCAAAGTTGCACACTCTTCTCAACATTGAAGGTTGTCATTCTTCAGGCTGCATATTCTTGGAGAATCAAATTGTTTTTGTGGTGCTTTTTGGTTGTAAATTGCGAACAACAGCTACATGTTTTGTGATGATCTCGGGTATGATTGTAATCAAATTACACTCTTTGAATATTGAGCAATAAGATAATTACTTGAAGAATTGTTTATCCTAGATAGTTGTATTTCTTTATGCTTTGCATTCTGTTTCTTTATATTCAAAACACAAAAAGCAGAAAAACCCTTGTGAGAATACAAAGAAATTGCAAACACAAAAACAAAAAACGAGACACAAAATCTAGGGCAAGAAGAGTTCTTACATTTTTCTCCCTTAAGTTGGGTGGTTTTCCCAGGGTATATGTTGTGTCAAATTGTTTAAATTGTTCTATATCTGCTTATTTAATTTCTAATCCTAAAACTAACATGGTATTAGAGCGGGTTTAAGCAAGATTGTGATCAGATTTCTATAAGCAGCGTGCTCTTCCTCTCTTGTTCTCATCTTCATGTGTCTATCTATCTTCGAAAATGGTGAACAGGCTCAAGGTTGAAGATAGACTCGAAGGTACCTCTAACTTCACCTCTTGGAAGTTTAGAGTTCTTATTGCATTGGAAGAAAATGGGATTATTGAGTTCGTGGAGAGCAAAATTCCCGAGCCTTCCAATGAGAATGAGAAGACACAATGGAAGAAGAATGGCACAAAGGCCAAGAAGATATTGATTGATTCTATGAAGGATCAC
The DNA here is from genome assembly GCA_007258455.2 of Sequoia sempervirens. Taxonomy (NCBI): domain Eukaryota; kingdom Viridiplantae; phylum Streptophyta; class Pinopsida; order Cupressales; family Cupressaceae; genus Sequoia; species Sequoia sempervirens. The sequence goes on along the minus strand of VDFB02000015.1, from coordinate 435,890,685 downwards.
CTTGTGCCTATTATCTCCAAGTTGAAGACAGCGAGAGAGATGTTCAAGACCTTGGAGGGATTGTATGAGATTAATAACACCAGTTGAGCTCTTGCATTGAGGCAACAGCTACATCACATCAAGATGGCGAAAGGAGATTCAGTCATCTCCTTCTTCACGAAGATCACCAAATTAAGAGATCAACTTTGTGCCATTGGTAATATGGTTGATGACAAAGATTTAGTTATGTTGGCACTTAACGGTCTTCCTCAATCTTGGGAGCCATTTATCCAAGGTATTAGTGGAAGATCGAAGCTACCAAAGTTTGATTGTCTTAGGGTAGATTGTATTCAAGAGGAATCAAGATTGGCAGCAAGAGGTAATGGACGGAGTTCTAACAATGAAGAAAATCATGTACTTGCTGCTCAAACATCGAAGAGGAAAGGAAGAGAAGGAAAGAAAGGCAATTTCAAGAGGAATAGAGATAGAAGATCGGATGGTGCTCTTGAATCTAAGAAGAAGAAGGATCTCTCCCATATACAGTGCTTTAGATGTGACAAGTTTGGTCACTATGCGAGAGATTGTGCTAAAGACCAAAGCAACATGCCTCTACTCCAAACGTGGGTGATGTCTCTCCTTAGAAGGATTCAAGAGATAATTCAAGTGGATGTCTATTTATCTCAGCCCTATCAAGCAATATTCCAACCGATAGCAGCACATGGTTGATTGATAGTGGCGCCTCTCGTCACATAACTGGATTCAAAGAACATCTTTCAGATTTGGTGGAGAGAGATACCAACATTCAAGTCATAATTGGAGATGATGCATGCTATTCAGTGAAAGGTGCTAGAGCCTCCTCTCTTCACCTAGATTTCGGCATCTCTCTTCATTTGAGCGATGTATTGTTCATACTAGGTATCAAGAGAAACCTTGTATCAATTTCAGCCTTGGAGGACAAGGGATATCAAGTTGCATTTTCCAAGGGAAAAGTTCTTGCTTGGCCAAAGAACTCTAGCATCAAGTCAACCCGAGTGATTGGTGTTTGACAAGAGAGTCTCTATAGACTTTCCATTCGTCCAATGCAGGCATTGTTGCATGATTCCACCAGTTCAAGTGAGCTTTGGCATAGAAGACTTGCTCACCTCCATTTCAGAGCACTTCCATCTATGGAGAAGATGGTCACTGGCCTTCCAAAACTCAGTCAGGAGCATGAAGGTACTTGCCGAGGATGCGCATTGGGTAAGAATACTAAAGGTCCTTTTCATAGTAGTGAAAGTAGATCTAAATGTATTCTAGATCTTGTTCATTATGATTTGTGTGGTCCAATGTCTGTTGCTTCATTGAGTGGATTCTTGTATTATGTAATTTTCATTAATGACTACTCTAGAAAGACTTGGATTTATTTCTTAAAGATTAAAGAATTTGAAGAGGTACTTGAGAAATTCAAAGAACTCAAGGCTCAAGTAGAGAACTTGTCTGGGAAGAGGATCAAAGTTCTGAGATCTGACAACGGAGGAGAATACATTTCTAGAGGCTTCCATAACTTTTGTATCGAGGCAGGGATTAAGAGGGAGTTTTATGTCCCTTACAATCCACAACAAAACGGTGTTGTAGAGAGGAAGAATAGATCCATTGTTGAGGCAGCTAAAGCTATGATCCATGATCAAGACTTGCAAACCTTCCTTTGGGCAGAAGCATCTAGAACTGCAGTGTATGTTCAAAATCGGAGCCCTCATCGTATTTTGGAAAACATGACTCCTGAAGAAGCCTTCATAGGTGTGAAGCCTAAGGTTAGTCACTTGAGAATCTTAGTTGTCCTGTGTATGTTCATGTGCCTAAAGATAAAAGGACTAAGTTGGAACCATCTGGCAAGAAAGGAATATTTGTGGGCTACAATGAATCTTCAAAAGCCTACAGGATTTACATTCTAGGTCAGAAACAGATAGAAATTAGCAGGGATGTCACTTTTGAGGAAGATGTTGCATTCAAGAGATCTAAAGGTTCATACATGGAGATAGATAATGAAGACCAAGAGACTCCTTAGGACATGGAAGTTGATCATACTCCTGAGATTCAGAGGGAGTCTACTGAACCAGAAGAAGATGGTGATCCAGTTAAGCCTTTGGAACCAACTGATGGGCCAAGAGACATTGTCATAGGTCGAAGGAGACCTCTATGCGCTAGGCAAGCAATGCAAGAGGTAGAAAAGTTTGCAGCCCCTAGAGGAACATTCAGAGAAAGCAAAAGACCACAGAAGTTTCCAAGCTATGTTGCATTAATGAGCCATATCATTGAATCTGAGCCTTCCAGTGTTGAGGAAGCATCAAGTCAGCAAGTATGGAGAGATGTTATGGCTGAAGAATATCAATCAATCATCAAGAATGATGTTTGGGATATTGTACCAAGACCAGAAGGGAAAACTGTTGTATCTTCTAAGTGGCTTTTCAAGATCAAGCATGCGGCTGATGGAAGAATTGAAACATACAAGGCTAGATTTGTGGCTAGAGGATTCTCTCAAAAAGAGGGAATAGATTATGAAAAAACCTTTGCTCCGGTTGCTCGTTATACATCCATCAGAAGTATCATTGCTATTGCAGCAACTAAAGGATGGAAGTTACATCAAATGGACATGAAGACAACATTCCTTAATGGTGTAATTGAAGAAGAGGTATACATTGAGCAACCTAATGGCTTTGAGATTCATGGGAAGGAGTCTCATGTGTGTAAATTGAAGAAGGCTTTGTATGGCCTTAAGCAGGCTCCTCGTACTTGGTATGAGAGGATTGATCGATACCTGATGAGCTTGGGCTTCTCCAAGAATGATGCTGATTCAAACCTGTACTTCAAGGTAGTTGATGGTGAGGCATTAATCTTGGTTCTTTATGTTGATGATCTATTTCTTACTGGAGCAGAATATCTCGTTATCAAATGCAAGGAGTTAGCTTCTGAATTTGAGATGAAGAATCTTGGATACATGCATTACTTCCTAGGATTAGAAGTATGGCAGAGGCCTAATGAGATCATTCTGAGTCAAGGGAAGTATACAATAGACATCTTGAAGAGATTTGGTATGATGGATTGTAAATCCATGTCTACATCGATGGAAACCAATTTGAAGAAGCTAAGTGAGTCTACAGCTAGTTCAAATCTGGTGGATCCTACTATGTACAGGCAGTTGATTGGATCGTTGATGTATCTAGTCAATACTAGACCAGATATTTGCTATGTAGTTAGTGCACTTAGTCAGTTCATGTGTGAACTAAGGCAAATTCATCTAGTTGCAGAACACATATCTTGAGATACTTGCATGGCACAATTGGATATGGTTTGAAATATACTTCCAGTGTAGATCTAAAATTGCAAGGATATTCTGATTCTGATTGGGCAGGGAGTGTGACTGATTGGAAGAGCACCTCTGGATGTTGCTTTAGTTTGGGGTCTGCGATGATTTCTTGGTGTAGCAGGAAGCAGTCTTCAATGGCACTAAGCACTGTAGAGGTAGAGTATATTGCAGCTTGTGTAGCAGCTCGAGAAGCAGTGTGGCTTTGAAAGCTCCTTGCAGGATTGTTTGGGCAATCATTGGAGCCGACTGTTATTCATTGTGATAATCAAAGTTGTGTGAAGCTTTCTATCAATCCAGTGTTTCATGACAGAACAAAACATGTTGAGATCAAATACCACTACATCAAAGATATGGTATTGAGGAAAGTTATCCAGTTGAGATACATTTGCACTGATGAACAGACGACTAATATTCTCACCAAGCCTCTCTCCAGAGTAAAGTTTGTACACTTTCAAGACAAGCTTGGAGTTGTGGAGAATGAAGCCCTAGCTGAGAGGGAGACTCAGCATCAGTGACTCTCTAAGATTTGCTTTAATGCATTTTTCTCTGTGATAGAGAAATTTGAGGTGAAAGCCCTTGTTTCCACCCTTTGGGAGTAGCCATGGTGGATGTCATGTTGAGAGACTCCATGACAACATCACGTTGAGAGACTCCGTGATGATTTCCTTGTACTTGTGCTTATCCACCCTCTGGGAGTAGCCATGGTGGACGTCATGTTGAGATGATGACATCACGTTGAGTGACTACGTGATAGGCACTTGTGCACATGTTCTTGTCCAAACATGGGAGTAGCCATGATGGACGATATCACGTTGAGTGACTCCATGATGAGCTCTTTCCACATATGGGTGTAGCCATTGTGGGTGTCATGTTGAGAGACTCCATGACATTGGATATCTGGAAGTATTCCTCCCTAGTTGAGAGGGAGTGTTGATGTTCAGCTGCGGGCTCCATACTTCCAAGCGGCGATAACATTAAATCCATATAGCCGTTGGCTATGCATTTAATTAGAGACGACATATTGGCAATATAATTTATATTTGGATCAAGGCCGACACCTCTTGATAGTCGCCACCTTTTGTTAAATCGCACCTCTTCATTTGAGGCCGACATTGTATCTTGAAGAGACGCATTCATTGGAGACCTTCTCATCGCTTGGTATATATTAGAGATGCTGTTTGATCATTTCATCATCATATTCATTCATCCGATTGTAAGAGTCAAGTGCAAATTTATCAAAGAGCTCGATATTGAGTATATATCAGATTAAAGATTATTCATCAAGAGGTCGATATTTTCATCTACAAGGAGATCGATATTATATTGTATTGCACCAAGTGTGGTGTTGATATTTGGCCTTGTGATTGGCCTTATTATAAAGCAAAATTGCTGGTTCTTATTCAATATATAAGTGATATATTGTTGCTGGGTTTTTCTCCCTCAAGTTGGAGGGTTTTCCCAGGGTATATGCTGTGTCAAATTGTTTAAATTGTTCTATATCTGCTTATTTAATTTCTGATCCTAAAACTAACAATTTCTCCCTATCCACTAGTCTCAAATATTTTAGTAGGGGCTTTGAAAATTCAGAAATCTGTTCAATTGCATCTCAAAAACTCACAAAAAATATTTTGCCACTATCTTGTTATTTGTTTGACTTGTGAAGCTAAACTCTATTCAATCATTTGAAAGAACCATTTACTTAAAATTCATTTCAGTTGGCAAAGAGTTTACAATGCAAGGAAGTACCTAGCAAATCCTGTTACATTTGGTCTAACTAACTTCTTGACCTCTATGAAGGAGTGCATCATAAACAACACTTTTGTGTGATTGTAAATGAACTTGGTAATCATGCCAGCCTTTTACAATACCTTTTTAACCCATTCAAGTTTTGGAATGTTCCCTAAAGTTAGATCAAAGTAGTGTACCATACACAGGCTTAAAAACAAAGATAGATAATTGTCCATCAAGAGTTTCCCAACAACATAAGCAACAACATTGTTCGCAATAAATTGAACCACATTGGTGGTCCTGCATCCATGACCACCTCATCAAACAATTTGAATAGTGCAGCCACAAATTTTATAAAAATCGTGCCAATATCACAAGAGACAAGGAATTTAATGAATTTGGTTCCTTTCATCTATCTACCCATTTGACATTATGGTGCATCTAGTCTTTTTCTACTCTAATTGATGTTTGTTAACAAAATCCTTAACATCATATATTGTGTCATTGAGCATATTAACTCAACATCTCATACGATGGGGCTTTGAACCCAAGACCTATAGCTACAATAGCATCCACCATACCTTGTCAATATGGAGAACAAACAACATGAAATGACAAGTTAGAGTAGACCTACAAATTGCAATTGCCTTATTTTCCTATTCATGAACGTTATTCCTCCGTCTTGTACTCTCCAAAGTGGTTTGCGATCTTGGTGTAATACAAGATGCAAAGAAAGGTGTAATGTTTTCTCCATTTGTGTTTGGGTCATGTGCTATAGAAGTAGGTGTTGACGAAGACTCTTGTGCACCATTTGCCTCATCCAAAGGATTGCCCCTACTATTTATAGAATTAAAAGCCACTTCTCTCTCAATTTGTGCCTTTTTAGTCTTACCATCAAAAATTGCCTAAAGAACTTATTTTGCCTAATATGTGACATGCAAGGCAGTTTTTGCAAGGAATGGTGTCATGTCATGCCTCCTTCACCAAATGCCATTTGAAGCAATATATGCCTCCATTGACATCATTTAAATGAAAATTGCATTTGACCTTGGTTGTACATGAGATTGATGTGCAATGTGCCCATGCAAAGTCGCCTTAATTGGTATGATGACCAAATTTGCAAAAAACATTTGAATTCTATCATTCATGTACAAGTTAAGTAAGGATTGATTTGGGAGAAAGAAAAAAGCTAACCCTCTTAACCAAATTAAACTAAGGGTGTTTGTTCTAGCAATGATCATTAAAATTCACTCAATTTAAATTTGTATATTGCTGAATAAAGGACTTAATAGTCATCAAATATTAAAATATTTTGTTGGAGACTTATCACATAAATCGACATCTGTCATTGATTCTTGGATCCATCATATATGAGATTTTGGAAAATTCAAAAGCATTACATGCTTCAAACATTCCCAATTAGTGACAATCTCTTAAAGCAAGAAATAATAGGTAAAGGCAATAGTAATTGAATATGACAGTTCTTAAAAGGACAGTAACAAACTACATCTCTGAGTAAACAAAGATGGCCAAGAATAGCCAGTAGTAAGTGAATATAACAGCTTTTAAAAGGACAATAACAAATTACATTCTCTAAGTAAATAAAGATGGCTAAGAACAAGTAGTAATAATTGAATATACTAGTTCTTAAAATGATAGTAACAAACTATAGTCTCTAAGTAAACAGAGATCTCCAAGGACAACTACCAACAATAACTAATCTATTTTTGTTCAAATGCTTTTCAACTAAAAATTTATCTACATATATTCTTCATTTCATATAAAAAAATTGTCGATTATAAATCAATATTCCCACAAAAAGGTGACCACTAGATAACTCCCTAATGGAAACCATAACTGTATGCCTAATGGTCAACATTATAAGGCTTATAAATCAACTTGTTGTGGTAGTCTACTCCTGTGAACATGCTGAACACTCAAATCAGTGAATTGACAATTACAAGCAGTCATGGAAACATTCAAAGTTCATTAAATATTACAGTAGGTTGTTTGAAAAATACTTATAGTTATATTTGAATTGCGTTGGAATATATGGGACAAAGAAGACCAAAACTATAAATGTGGATTAGGCATGTTATTTACCTCACTTTATGTGTGTCTAACAGCGAATGTGCCGGCCATAACCAAAGTCACAGAAAAATGAAGCGAGAATTCAACTCCACCAATGTATGCCTTAACCCATTTCCAAACATGTAAAAATCTTTTGAAACATGAAAATAAACAATCTGAAATGCATCTCAACAAATAATATAAGACTTTCAAAACCCTATTCCTCCCAAAAAATCACAAAACAGCAAAAAGATCATGGAAAATCAGTCCAATTCATAGTAAATGTGGTTCACATGATTTAAATGTATTTTAATTGCAATTCAACTAGAAAAAACCTGTCAAAACATGTTGACCACAAAGTATTCAAAAAATGGTGATTTATTTGGGGAAAAAATTGCCTCCACTGGCATTCCGTGAGTAATCGTGATTTTTTATCATTTTCTCCTTCTTTTGTCAATTTCAGCACTTGCACCCTACCTCTTCTCAAGGCTCGCTCTTAGTGGATAAAATGGAACTTTTCGCAAAGGTGACAATGCACAATATTACTGCCCTCCTTATGACACATAACTCAGCAAGCTTAGCTGATGTATCAAGCTACCCATCATCATGACCAGTTCATTAGGCAACATCAGCAGCTAATTGAGCTACTCCAACTTTAGCTCCATTGTGCTCAAACTAGCTTAACCATACTAGCTAACCCCAACAAGAAAGGGAAAAAACCAATGCATCTCTAGGAAGTTGACATGGACTTAGTTCTTACTCCAATTAAAAAGCGCTTGCTGCTTGTCTGTCTTAGTGTTAGGCATCACCAACAACAACCTTCTGGTGCTTGCTATTGGCATAAAGTGAAAAACTGCTAGTACTATGCTTAATAATGCAGAGAATATTAATGAAGTAGATGGAATGTGTGCTTGCATAAACTTCACCATTCAGCATAATGAATAGTTTTTTCTTTGTTGTTTTCTCCCTCTTGTACAACTAATAATTGTAGTTTGTACTTGCTTCTTTAGTGTGCAGTAATCCTAGAGCTTTACACTTTGCAAAGTGTTTATTAAACACTTTATGCTAATACTTTTTGTTTCACTTGTTTTTAGCACCGTTATGATGATTATTTAAATTCCTCTAAATCAATATAATAGCTTTTGCACTCATGAAAAATAAAATGAACCAAGCATTCAACATTAGAAATGTGTCGAGAATAATAAAGAATGTACACAAGAGATATATTCAATATACTCAAGAGAATGCCTTTAATTCCTTAAGTTATTGATGCAAGAGATATATTCAATATACTGAAGAGAATACTCTTAAGAATACTTTCTAAAATATTTCCAAATATGAGAGCTAAGACAAATACAGTATCTCAGTATTTCACATCATTGCCAACGAAATGATTTGAGTCTCTTGTATTAAATTTAATAATACTGAAGAAAGATAAACTATTAACCCAGAAGTTACCCATTTGAGCAGCTACACCTAACGTAACTTAACCCACAACCTACCTTTTCAACCTAATATAACCTAACAAGGATTATGCACATCGCATGTCACCCACTCCACAAACCCAATGTATATCATAATATTAGTAGTGTAGGTATATTAACATGCCATCCCTTTGGCAAGGTTCACCATTAAAGTCTTTGAAAAAACTAAATAATGGCAATTTCCTTGAATTGTCGACAATTGTTATCAAGCTTGATTGTCTTGCCATCTATATGAGGTCTTCCTACACAATAGTCTTCAATGGTGCTGCACATGCCATAATTGTTTCTCTTCCACTATCGTGCATGTCTGCTGTTGTTACTTATTTGATATTGTGTATACCCATAGTTGATCCTTTGATATCAAGTATCTATGCATGATTGTTGCTTTTTTGTTGCTCCATGATATGCTTCTTTAATTGTTGTCATTCATGGTGATGTGAAATTGATATGCTGCAGCCTTTGTTAACTCTTCAACCTTATCGTACAAATATTCTTTTGGCATTTGATTTGGTGAAGGATTTGAGATTCCTTCACAAGCAACCAAGATCTGCTTATGCTTTTCTTTTGATTCTATCTTATGCTCTTCTAATTCTTCCTCATGCTCTTCATTTTTTTTATGTTGTAGGGAATTTGTGTCCAAATCGCATACAATGCATTTCTTGACCTTGACTGCTTGCTCATGTTATGCAATACTAATGAGGTTACTTTTTTTGTGCTTTTGTAATACCATGCATGTCAATTGTTGTTGCTTCTTTGATATTATGAATACCCATAGTTGTTCCTTTGATATCAAGTATTTATGCATGATTGTTGCTTCTTTGTTGCTTCATGACATGCTACTCTAATTGTTGTCATTCATGGTGACGTGGATGTTGATATGCTGCAGCCTTTGTAAACTTTTCAACCTTATGCTACACATGTTCCTTTGGTTTTTGATTTGGTGAAGGGTTTGAGATTCCTTCACAAGCAACCAAGAGCTGCTTACGCTTTTCTTTTGATCCTTCCTTCTGCCCTTCTTTCGATTCTTCCTCATGCTTTTCTTCACTATTCGATATGGTAGGGAATTTTTGTCCAACTTGCATAGTATGCCTTTCTTGACCTTGATTGTTTGCTTATGTTATGCAATACCCTACAAGGTTACTTTCTTCTTCCTCTACCAAGCCTCATAAACTTTTGTACATCAAAATTGATGGTTCTGAAAGTTTTTAAGTTTAACCAAGGATATCCAAGAACAAAATCTATGCCAACCATAGCCACACCATAATAATCGAAATACAAAACATTATTGGTCAATAGTAAGCTTCAAATCTTCAAATACTTGAGCATTCTCACCATATACATGTGCCCTTGATACTCCTCGCTTAATTTTTTCAAATGTCTTGCAAAGTTACTTTCTTTTCCTTCTACCATTTCCTCATGACTTCTTGTGGACATTAAGATTGACAACTTTCCCAAAGTTTCTAACCATGCTCAAGGACAATATCTAAACCATCTATAGTTGTGGCCCAAAAAACTGGAATGCAAAACATAGTTGTTTATGGTAAGCTTTAAATACTCAAACATTTGAGCCTTATCTTTATACCCATATCTGCTTGATGTTCCTTGCTTGAAATGTTAATTGTCTTGCCTACTCATTGTTGATGAAGTTGCATTGCTGCTAGGATTGTTGAGATAATGAAATTCTTCTTTTGAATGAATACATAAATCTCTAACGTTGAAGCGTTTTTTGTTTGCAAATCAAGTACCTCGACCTTTTTCATGTTCTTTGATCCAAGTGTTGGGTTTCCTCATCTTTTCTTTTTTATTTATTTTCCTATCTATTTAAAAAAGCTTCCGTCTCAACTTTGTCCAAGTCAAATGATATGTAAACCTTCTTTTACCTAATGCCAAATCCATATGTGTAGATAAAATTATAAATTGAGGATTTGTAAAATATTGTTCTTAAAAATAGACTACTATTCTCTCGCATCATAAATTTTCCTTACATGAAATGCATGCATTCTAATGAGTCACCCTTCAATTCAAAGCGGTTAATTGCAAAAGAAAATGTAATTGACATATGATCCAAACTGATCTTTATATGATGAAAAATAACAGTACTAATGATGAAGACGGAAAAACTCACTCTTCCAAATTCATACCCAAACTAGCAAAATCCAGATTACAATAGACTCCATAGTGATAAACTCAAAAAATTGACAATTACTTGTGTCAATTTAATCGATCACGATTGCACAATTACATACTCGAATTGAAAACAAATCAAATAACTTTATTCTTCAGATTAAAAAAACACATTACAAATCTTCCTCTGTTTTTTCATTGTAGATACAATCTACAAATCCCTCCTTTGTTGGTCTCGATTTATCTTCATAAATCTTCACAGATGACCTCTCTCTCTGTTGCTTCTTCTTTGTCTTCTTATTCCCTTCACATAGCTCTTACTGCCTGCATTTTATTGCTTGATTTTTTTTTTACTTTCCACATTCCCCACATATCTCCTAATGTTGTGCGCTTCTAACATGGCAATCTGCTCTATTTTCCCTTTTCCCCTTTGGCCATACTACGGCTTTGCTCAAGCCTCCATTATGAGGTGTGGTCAATTGCTACCTCTTCCTGCCATTGCTTCAGCTCCCTGGCGCGGCCTAGCAAGTTTTCTCATCGGTGCCAACGCCTCCTATCACCCTTCCTTTGCTGACTTGAATTTGTGCCTTATTCTCCTTGCCACGATTCCCTCACAAATTTGTATCTCTCTATTTGAAATCTGCCATAATTAATCTCACACTTTTCTCTTATTCATTGCTACCTTTATTCATTCGATGCTTCATCTCTCTTCAAACTACCTTCCTATGCGCCTCCATAGTTTTCTGATTTAACTTTTAGTTGCTTTGTATGCAATGATAATGCTCATCGCAGCCCCTTCTGATTTTCCAACGCTGCTCTTAATGTGTCATTTCGAACTTCAATTCTACCATTCACCTCTCTCATTCTGCCAGCCCTCTCTCCACAATCTGGAATCCAAGCTTATATTACACATAGCACGCCCTCTGCTACTCTCATGTGGCCCTCAATTTGTATGAGATGTGTAATTCGAAGTGTGGCTGTGCAGAAGTCTTCTTTATAGGCGAGGCTTCTCTCACCCACGCAGCCCCAATCCGCTTTCCCCAATTTTTCTTTCTAGCGCGCACCATCTATACCTTCTATTTTGTTTTAATGCAAATACATTTGATTTTTAATCTGCATAAATAATGCAAACACATTTGTATTGACTCAAATTTAAATCACTTCATGGCGCCAACCAGGGAGGATTCTGTATACTCCTTTTTCTCGTGGCCTCCTTGTTTTCTTCCACCGCCAACTCCTCATGGCTAGTAATTCCCTCTTGTATACTTCATTTCTTTTGATGGAATTTGAAAATTCTTGCAAATTGAATCAACACCCTTAGAAAATTCATTACATTAATCAACCCCTTTCAATTTCCTTCAATTTAAACTTTCAATTTTAATTTTCATTCCATTTGTTTGTTGACCCTTCAGTTTCTTATTTGTCCACCATTTTAAATCAGCTTGACTCATTAAACAGTATCAAGAACAAGATTTAACAAATGAAATTAAATCCATCACATATCCAAAAGAAACAATGGCATCCAATTCTGCTTCAGACAACCACTGAAACCAGAATGAACTGTCCACGGAGGAAGGAAAACGAAAACAAAACAACAAAACCAAACCATAAATTTTTTGGTTGATGTTGATCGCACGTGGACCCGGATGCTCCTGCATCAGACATGTTGGGTAAGAAATTTGTGAGCATGGGCTCACAAAGGTGGAGCTGAGTGATAGAACCACTCCTCGAGACTGCAACAATCTCCAGCAAACTCCATCGCTGATGGCCGGACCTCCTCCGCCAAATGCTCTTCCTCTTCTTTTCCATGCCCTCCTCTGGCATGTCCTCACTGCAACTCTACCCTTGCAATTTCCATGCTGCAATCATACCTTGATCTCATGAAGATTCCACTTCGTTTGTTGTAATCTACTATTACCACAACACTTTTCTCTGCACTTTCTGCTCTCAACCGTTCGGGACTCCGCTTACCTGCAATGATACTTTTGAGCTTCTCACTCATGCTTCCAATGTTGCACTTTCTAGCCCTCAAGCGCTCAAGACTCCACACACCTGCAACAATACTTTTGAGCTCCACTTGCGCTTCCACAATCCACAGGTTCTGTCACAAGCTACCTCATGTTCGGCGATCTGCTTGTGCCCCCAAAACCTCTGCTCACTTTCCTCTCCACCCGTAGGTCCTGGTGCAAACCACCTCTCTCCCGATGCTCTATTCGCATGCTCAAATGCTCTAGCTCTGATATCAATTGATGAAGACAAAAAAACTCACTCTTCCAAATTCATACCCAAACTAGCAAAATCTAGTTACAATAGACTCCATAGCAATAAAATCAAAAAAATTGACAATTACTTGTGTCAATTTAATCAATCACGATTGCACAATTACATACTCGAATTGAAAACAAATCAAATAATTTTATTCTTCAGATAAAAAAACACATTACAAATCTTCCTCTGTTTTCTCATTGTACATACAATCTGCAAGTCCCTCCTCTGTTGGTCTCGATTTATCTTCATAAATCTTCACATATGACCCTCTCTCTCTGTCGCTTCTTCTCTATCTTCTTATTCCCTTGACATAGCTCTTCCTTCTTGCATTTTATTGCTTGATTTTTATTTTACTTTCCACATTTCCCGCATATCTCCTGATGTTGTGCGCTTCTCTCTAACATGGCAATCTGCTCTATTTTCCCTTTTCCCCTTTGGCCATACTACGGCTTTGCTCAAGCCTCCATTATGAGGTGTGGTCATTGCTACCTCTTCCTTCCATCGCTTCAGCTCCCTGGCGCAGCCTGGCAAGTTTTCTCATTGGTGCCAACACCTCCTCCTCTCACCCTTCCTTTGCTGACTTGAATTTGTGCCTTATTCTCCTTGCCACAATTCCCTCACAAATTTGTATCTCTCTATTTGAAATCTGCCATAATTAATCTCACACTTTTCTCTTATTCATTGCTGCCTTTATTCATTTGATGCCTCGTCTCTCTTCAAACTACCTTCCTATGTGCCTCCATAGTTTTTTTATTTAACTTTTAGTTGCTTTGTATGCAATGATAATGCTCATCACAGCCCCTTTCCGATCTTCCAACGCTGCTCTTAATGCGTCATTTTGAACTTCAATTCTGCCATTCACCTCTCTCATTCTGTCAGCCCTCTCTCCACAATCTAGAAGCTAGGCTTATATTACACATAGCACGCCCTCTCCTACTCTCATGTGGCCCTCAGTTTGTATGAGACGTGTAATTCAAAGTGTGGCTGTGCAGAAGTCTTCTTTACAGGCAAGGCTTCTCTCACCCACGCAGCCCCAATCTGCTTTCCCCAATTTTTCTTTCTAGCGTGCACCATCTATACCTTCTATTTTGTTTTAATGCAAATACATTTGATTTTTAATCTGCATAAATAATGCAAACACATTTGTATCGACTCAAATTTAAATCACCTCATGGTGCCAACCAGGGAGGATTCTGTATACTCCTTTTTCCCGTGGCCTCCCTGTCTTCTTCCACCGCCAACTCCTCATGGCTAGTAATTCTCTCTTCTATACTTCATTTCTTTTGATGGAATTTGAAAAGTCTTGCAAATTGAATCGACACCCTTAGCAAATTCATTACATGAATCGACCCCTTTCAATTTCCTTCAATTTAAACTTTCAATTTTAATTTTCATTCCATTTGTTTGCTGACCCTTCAGTTTCTTATTTGTCCAATACCACCATTTTAAATCAGCTCGACTCATTAAACAGTGTCAAAAGGAAAGGTCCTTTTATAGTCCACAATACCAGGCGATCTGTTTTTGGGTCTACAGATGGCTTACAATATATGGGACTACCCTGTACTCCCAATATACGGGAGGCACCTAACTCGTGCTCCACAATACGAGGCGTGCATACCCTATCCCTTGCAGGATTTGAACTTGTGACCTCTCTTTCAAGAGTACAAATTCTCCACCACTAGGCCAACTCAGGTGTACAAGAACAAGATTCAACAAATGAAATTAAATCCATCAAATATCCAGAAGAAACAATGGCAACCAATTCTGCTTCAGACAACCACTGAAACCGGAATGAACTGTCCATAGAGGAAGGAAAACGAAAACAAAACAACAAAACCAAACCAGAAATTTTTTGGTCGATGTCGATCGCATGTGGACCCGGATTCTCCTGCATCAACTAATTATTTTTTACTCATTGAGAAAGGTAATTTAAATTTCTTTATATGGTTTCCTATGATTAAATGAGTGGTATCAAGAAGGGTTCAAATTTTAGAGATTTCGAATTAGAGCTTCTAATGTTTTTACCTGCAAACCCAAGTTTCGAAGGGTAATCTCTCACATGTGCTTGTCAATTTTTATTTGCCACCGATATAATTGTATTAATCTGAGTCCTATGATTGCTATCATTTGTCACCTAGCTTAATGCCACACTCAAGTATCCTGTGACTTGGATACAAGTTTTTATGGCAAAGATATGCTTATAGATCTCTAAACAAAGTTCTGTAAAACTCATTTCAAGAATACATGCATACTTAGCATGCCATGTACCATAACAGTCCTCAGATGATGATTACACGTTACAATTCCTTGGGAAAAATATTTGGCATATAGAATTGCAGTCTTCTTGGTGACAATGTGTGGCATTTCGTCAGTTACCCTCTTCTAATCTCATCCATTCCTTGCAAGTTTTCGTTTTCTCTTAATTGATTCAGACGTTTGCCAATATTCTTTTGTATATAGTTGATTGAGCAGCATTTGTCAGCTCTTTGTAGAACGGTGTGCAGCAAGAAACGTGAGGGGCATGTTCTATTTCACATCCTTTGGGTTTGCAACCCTTCTGCAATAAGAAACCACTTTTGGGAACATTCTTTCTATTTTTCACTGCCCAGAAATCTCTCACAACCACAACTACAACCCTCGCATTTTGGGCCAATTTTCTTGAGACTGCAATACAATATGTTGGAAATAAGCCAGACTTGGACCAATGATGAATTTGGCCACAAAGGGGCCCTTAGCTCAGTGATAGAGTGCTTCAGCAGCAAGTGGAAGGTTCTAGATTCAAGTCCTAGCTGGTCTATGAGCAGTAGCTCAACATGGTATCAGCCAAGGTAGGCTAGAAGCCCCAAGCTCTGACAGTGTGGCTTGTGGGGGTGTTGGAAATAAGTCACACTTGGACCAACAATTTGTGGCCAGTAGCCCAGTGGTAGAGCACCTCAGCAGTAAATAGAAGGTCGTAAGTTCAAATCTTAGCTGGTCCATGAGGAGCAGCTCAACAGAATAGTGGTGAGAATGTTGGAGAATTTTTATTAAAGACAATATTGAATTCAAAGTGAAAATTTGACCAGACTGTGAATAGGCTAAAAGGACTATTGATAACGTATACTTTGCCTCCGACTTTTCATTATTCAGAACAATCCTAACATTTGAAGGGCAATGATTAAGAGATAGCAGTGATAAAAAATTTACTTGACAGGCAGGGGGTTGAATCAAATTTAACCACTGCCTGCGGTCCACGATTCAAGAGGATGCTAGAACCAACCCGCTTAGCATTTTCTTTTCCCGTCTCTGTGTTACTGAATCCCCATTTCTTTCTTATCACATTATTATGTACTATCTGTATTATGTATGCATTGTAATACACAATCATATTTTTACACATTGCTAAACAAAATATGAAGCATGCATTACCTAAAACAGTTTCTAATTTGTTTCTTATGTTCAACCTCATCCAGCTCCGTTTTCTGTTCAATAGCCATTGCCGTCTCTCTAGCTCCGTTTTTGTGTTTGCTTTATACAAATCTCGTGTTTATATGGCTTCATATTCGCAGGTCCTTTGAAGAATGCCATTGACTGGGCATCCAGACCTCCCAATGTTTGGGCCGACAAGCCTGCAGCTATAATGAGTGCTGGGGGAGGATTTGGCGGCGGACTAGCTCAATACCATTTGAGGCAAATTGGGGTTTACCTTAATTTGCATTTTATCAACAAACCTGAGCTTCGCGTCAGAGCATTTGAACTTCCCGCAAAATTTGACGGTGATGGAAATCTTATTGATGATAAAATAAGGGAGCAGGTGAAAGAACTTCTGCTATCGTTGTCTGCATTTACTCGCAGACTTCAAAACAGAGCAGTGCTAAGTTAACAGGGCGGTAAAGAAAGAGGTGGAAAAAACTTCACCCTAAGGCATTTAGGGCCGAAATTTGAAATCTCTCCTTTCATATGATGCAGTCTTCTCGATTTCAATTCATCTGAGATTATATACTAGCAGTTGCACCATAGGGGTGCAAGGGTTATGCCGATAGAATACTATACAAAAATAAACACGGTAACAAAGTGTAGTTTGAAACATATTCAAGCTTGTTTGCAAAATTTACAAAATGTTTGTAATACATATTTGGTGATAGAAAATTGAATAAAATATTTGTGTCTATTTCATTTGTGGCGATTGTGCAGTCGATAATTTCATGTGCTAGTATGAAATGAGCTGACACATAGTTTGTTTTATTTTCATGTATTTTGTTCCTACATAGTTAAAGAAGTTAGTGGACATACATTAGAAATGCATACTTGGTTTTATGTAAACGGTATAAGTTTTATAAAAAAGTGAAATTAAGTGTTGGAGAGGAATTGTAGGTGAGACAATATAAGATTGTTAGCATGTTAAAAGCAATTGTTGTAGAAGTATATGAATATAAATCAACCACCTGCACATGATGAAATTGTGAGTAAATATATGAATATGAAGTTGTATAATAAGATGGTAAGAAAAAGAAAACAAATAAAGTTTATGTTAGTTACTAAAAAACAACAATAGGCCACAGTTGTTGCAGTCCTACCATCTACATGCTCTCGATTCTTAAATTTTTTAATGCAAATGTTGAGATTGTGATAATTGTTGAACACCTTTCAACCATAATTTGTAATGAGGAAATTTTTTGTATATATATGAATGGAATATAGGATCTTGTTCTTTATCGTGTGTTGTAGGAGAGAAACTATTTATTGTGTTTTTGTCCCCTAATTAGATTATACAAAGCTCTCCTCAAAACTCGATAAACATACATATTTGTCACAGATGCTACCTCTATAGGTATTAAATGGTGAGATTATCTTACAATTACCAGGCCACAATTGATAGAAAAGGCAAATCATAGCAAGACATGGGCTTATTACTCTCAAAGAATTATTAATGAGGCTTCCAAATAAAACTAGCAATTACACCTTCATGTGCAATGGGTATGTTGAAGACATTAGTTAATTTTGTGTTAAATATGTTTATTATAATCTGGAGAAAGCGGTTGTGATCCATAAGCTTTTTTTAAATTGTAGAAAGGTAAGCAGTTATGAAGTTCTCCAAAACCAAGAAAGCATTAAAGATAAACCAGGTTTTGGTATACTCGGTTGGAAATGAACTGTACAAAATTAAGTACAAAACTAAGAACACAGTGAATAATTCATAATTCAATGTCAATTGTCAATTCATAAATGTTGAAGATACATCAAAATGGTTTATATGACTATATCTACACATGAAATAAATATAGATTTTTAATCATCATATTTCTCTTCATGAAGAGCATCAATCGTATTGTGATTCGTCAAAAGTACAAGCAACACCACTGCCACTTGTACGGTATGCAAGTCTTGTGTAGCAAATGACATTTAAGTTGACAATAAGGAAGACAAGAATTGAAGGGTCCCTATTTTTCTAAAGAAAGTAAGGCAAAAAATTTAAAAGACTGATACAAAATTTTATGCTCAAATAGACACGGCTAGAAATGCCTTTCAAGTAACCTTGTATTTGCTAATTTTCTATCAAGCATCAATGGAGATTTCTTCATAAACTTGCCCAATTCCGAATACATATAAATTCAATAGTCTCTTAAGCTAGCAGCATTGACATTATGTACATGTATTTTTTCATTAATTGTTAGAACTAAATATTAATTCTGTAAATTCCTTTAGTGGATGTGGTGTTTGTTTGCAGCTGAAAGTAGGCTGGCATAATTCTTTTAGACAAAAAATGTACCTATGTATAAAAGAAATAAATAAACATGTTTAGCAATCACACCTTTGTGTGCTTTATAGATGTAATAAAAACCAACTACGTTGAAGCCATGAAAGCCAAAAAAGTGCAATATCTAAGCAAAGTTTTGAATAATTAAAAGTATGCTATAAAAAGTCTGCATATTAATGAATGTAGGAAGTGTAGTTCAAATTTTGAACAAATATAAACAAAAAAACAAAATATTTCTCAATGACCACATAAACATGAATTATTGGGAAGGTTGTTAACCATGATCTCACAAAAATTATAGTCATTATTATTGAAAACGTTGTTTGTTCATAATAGTGCTAAAACAAGAATTTTATGAAAATAAATCTACTTTCAAAATCATGAGAAAGCAAAGATGATAAATGGATATTTCTTGTTTATCAGTATATACCCAGTAGCAGCCAAAAACACCAAGTGGTAACATGAACTCCCATCCATTGATGTTCATACTGCAAAATGCACATCATGGTTTAAGAATATATCTTTTGCACCATTAGACGAATTCTTGTATTTCTTGTAAATAAATATTGCAAAAAAATATTTATTTTACCAAATAAAAAGAGAATCAATTGAAATTGTTGAAACTGGCAAATTTAGCAAATGTATTACAATCTCTCAGATGAATCCAAAAGTGTTTCTCTTTCCCCTTGTAATTTTTTCATAAATATGTTTTTGTGAAATCGCAATCAGTAACAACTTCAATATCAAGTTAGCAAATCCAAGTAGATTTGTAGTTCACAAATACTTAGGGATAGCATTTTAAGGTGGAGGGGCAAGACATTTACAACTAAGTGGATATTGAGCTACTTCACTTTATTCTTGACATACATGATATAGATCAATTAGTGAATTGATAGCAACAAGTTCAAAAGTTAATTAAGCACTGTACTACATATATTAAAAAGGGTCTGCTTGTTAACCATTTTTATTATGATAGGTGTACCCAAGGAGAACTTTCCTCTGATCTGGGTGGGAACGTAATAATTACAAGGGTGCAGTAGCATATATAATATGATTATGAGAGGTATTTTTGTAAGAAAAAAAATTGTTGAAATCATAAGAAATTTGTTGTATTTATCCAAATTTTAAGATAGATTAAAGCAAAACATAGTCAAATTACAAAACAATGAAAAACTGTAGGTATGCAAATTCAACTAACACGTCCAAATAGGAATATACAATTATAGTCATTTTTAACCTTGAAACAATCAAGTACAATATATTGCCTAGTTTACAATAGCATTGTCACACAACATAGTTATTAGACCAATTTATTATCTCAAATATAATGGTCAAAAAATAACAGTATGAACCATTAAAATATCATACACATTGGAGTAGGAATCAGTTGAGAAACCAATATCTAAAGATCTCTAGAACTACTAGGTTGGTAAATTACCCATCTCTAGATCTACGACAATTATCCATGTTATTGATATGGTGTGAAAAGTTCTCTAGTGGAATGGTGGTCTGTATGACCATGATTGATCCATTAG
The DNA here is from genome assembly GCA_007258455.2 of Sequoia sempervirens. Taxonomy (NCBI): domain Eukaryota; kingdom Viridiplantae; phylum Streptophyta; class Pinopsida; order Cupressales; family Cupressaceae; genus Sequoia; species Sequoia sempervirens. The sequence continues at coordinate 435,870,417 of VDFB02000015.1, read as the reverse complement.
TGCAGCAGATCTACATGAAGTAATACAATTGGGAGAGTAGAATGGAACCCCTTCTTGATAGCAAAATCCCATGGCTACGTGGTAGCATTTGATTGATTTTGTAGAGAGGTATACATAGATGGGGAAGCCCAAAAAAAAAATGCATTAAGCTATTCCAAAAATCTAACAATAAATACCTTCTTTCATCCCATTCTTTCTGAATCAGAATACAATAAAGAAAGGAGTTATCTATGTCAATTTTTTTAAATAAGCATTGGCTCTATCTCCACTAAGAATGAGAAGTATAAGAGTATGTATACAATATTAGAATTTTAGAATTCCTTTAAAGATATAGGCATCTGATAGTGAAAGAAACAAATTATGTTTACACAGAAATATACATGAACCATCCATCACAGAAATTATAAAACGTGTGGGAGAAAACATCCCAGAAATTATAAACACCAATTCACTATTTGAATTACAAAGTGATAGGTGTGTACCAAATATAGCTTAAAAAACTTACGAAAACCTGTGCTCACCATGGGAAAAATAAAAATTGGATTATTTTAGAAATACAACACACATTAAAATAATATCCTTATAAGACATTTCAGTACACAATTCAGCGAATAAGATTTAGTTTAAAATCAATCATCATAATCTCCAGCATGCTCTAATAGAGAGTTTCCTGCCAATTGCTCATTCTTGTCACATGCCAAGAATGCTTCTATAACAAGGGCACGCTCAAAACCCATGGTTTCCAGCTGTGCAAACAACAATGCATCTTATGAGTATGTAACTCTCATGAAGCTCTTAAATCACCTTAACAATGTTTATATACACTTAGTCTTTCAATAGCCTCTCTCTCTTCTGGTGTGACATTAATGGAATGAGGTATTGCACCCCCAAGCTAACCAAGTAAATCTCTGCAACAAAACACATTGAAGCTTTATAATGGAATGTACATTGTAAGACAATAAAACATCTTTCATGGTGATGGATCATAGTGTGATCCAAAACATCGAGGAAAAAAAGCTATACACAATTGTTTACCAGAAACTTTACAATTTATGCAATATAACATCTGTCCAAAAGTTGCCCATATAAACAGTGAAGTTCCCATTAGATCAACATAACCTCGATATAGAAAGAATAAACACAACAGTGAGTAACAATACAAGTGGTGAAAGAGACCAGCAGTGTAAACTGTAAACTGTAACTTCTATTGAGGAAACTTCAAGATTAATTTGTTTGGACATAACTGTAATATTATAATTGGATTCTAGAACACTAACAAAAGAAAACAGCCTATACAGGCAGTAGTAGTACAAATGTTAAGATCCGAAAACACTGAGATCCAAATGATCAAATACTAAACTTGGAGGAAATCAAATAGCTTCAAAGTCAACAAGAGCTAAAAAATCTGAATTGATATAAACTATTAACTTGTATTCTCATTCATGGCCACAATCAAACTAATAAGACCAGTACACGTGTTTGTAAATTTTATATTTTTGAGAGTTGTTTAATAAATATAACTTAGATTTTTCAAATGGCCTAAAAGGAAATCACATTCGCTTACCTTATATATTGCTCAAAATGCGTTCAATGAAACTATATTGGGAATTGTTTCTTCAGTAATCATTTAAAGTTTTACATCGATCATTACACATCCTCATAGCATCAAAAAATTGAGAGACCCTGCTTAAATAAAATTTGAAGAGATTTTTCAAATGAGTTGGGACACTGCAAAATTTGAAAAAAAAAATCCAGATGCAGGGAGGAGTAGAGAGGATCCCATCCCTCTACCTGGGACATCTAGCTTGTCATGCAGGCCCCTGGTGCTATGTTCCCATGGAACACTGATCCAAATAACTGTTTGTTGCAATCATGTCTGTTTGAATTTTAGGGATTTTGACATATGGTTTGGGGATTGGGGGCAAATTGCTCTGTTTATTTCATCAACCCATTCCCAGGCTCTCCTATTTCTTGCGTAGAATCTTCCAGAAACTTCCATGATTTTACTTCTTCGGATAGTCTCAAGGAATTACAACCTTCCCCATTTGAACATCGTACAACGTCGCATGACCAAACATCGGCTCAAACTTATCTACATCCGCGATGTTCACTTCCTCGGCGTTCCAGTCCATGGATCATACAATTGAATCCAAGAATCCTTGCAGAAGCCTACAACAATCAAATCGATTAGAACCCTAACTTAATCAATAAAAATGATTAAAACCCTATCTACAATAGAGCTAGAAAACAAAATAAAATAGACGACTTTGGCAGTGGCGGAAGGATTTATTGAAAATTGTTCTGATCAGCTGATAGAGAGACAAATAAAAAGTACAATTCGAAGCACCTATTGTTTCCATGGGCATCAGGTGCTTCCATGGGCATCGAAATGCCATCGCTTATCACTAGGATATTCTTCAAGAGGAAAAAATTACAAGCAAACAAAGTCTCTATGAATCGAACCTGTGGGTTTTAGGGCCAGTTGTATCAGGTTTTAGGGCCAGATGATACATCAAGGATTGAATTGATAGGTTACAGTGGTAGGGACAAATAAAGTGGAGAAAAAACCCAAAAGGAATCCATCCACTTGCAACAATTAGTGAATATGCCTTGGAAGAATCCTACAAAGAAACAGGGCTTGCAAGTGGTGAACATAATTCTTTTAGAATGAAATGAAAGACAACAAAAAATGATATGGCTGGATATACATTCACAAAATACAAAATCATTGACACCATGGCTAGTGACTTACCTCAACAATTTGCACAAATTGTGTAGTGCTGTCAACGATGCCGGTGAGAAAAATCGGTAGAGTTTGGAGGAAAAATAGGTATTATGAAAACTGATCAAAGCAGAAATTTTTGAAAGATTAAAAAACTATAACCAGTCTCTCTACAACGACTACTTCAATCTGTTCACAATAAACGAAAATTAGATCTAAATATTGGAGGCTTCATCATCGACACTAGAGACATTTATGGCACTGCATTCACCGTTAGATTTGATATGATTTTACATCTGCAAGATTTGTTGAAAGATTTTATATTAAATAGCATTCGCCTGGGCATAAAATTAGCTTTGAAAACCACCAACTGCCTCCCAATTTAACAGTGATCCAATACTTGTTTGGTGGCGTGAGCCAGGTTTCAGGTTGAACCTCTCACTATATATACCCTATCGGCTAATAACTAAATATATTTATTAAAATAATTTCATATAAATTATGACAGTTTGTTTGAAATCTCTTTTTTATATGATTAATTTTCTTAGGATTTTGATTGTATTTTTTTTAAATCTAAATATAATTATACAATCATCAAATTTAAATCTTGAATGGACTGAACAATTATCTTTGACAAATTGTTTATTAATTATAATAACATTTATATATAACTTTTTAGAAAATTTAATATATTCTCTTTGTCGTGTTTAATTTTATTATAAAATTATATTTTTTATTTAACTTCTTTTTAATGCAAAATATATCTTTTTATTACCACTTTTGTTGTTAAATGTTTCCCCCTCTTACAATATATATTCTTTGATTTTTTTAATTTAAGTTTTTCTTTCGATTATTTGAAAGGGTAAGGTAACAAACTTAATACATAAGTAATTAATTTTAGATTAATTAGTTGAGAGTGATTAGAATTTAACTTTGTGTGTGATTTTAATACATTGTATTGTAAATGAGAGATAATATTTTCCTGAATACTCCATGGTTCATTATTATTAGGATGAGGAAAGACAATATAGATTGTAGAACTTTCTCCTTAAGAAAATGAGAAAGAGAAGAAAGAGGGAACAAAAATGTAATGACCACTCCTAGTTACTACCAATTTGTTTTTTGTTTTTTGTTTTTTTTGTGAATTTCATTACACCTTCAATATTCTCATGATTGACAAAACAACTTCTTCCTAATTAGAGGAGCTAGTTTCATAACCTTACTCAACCATAGCAAGAGTAGTAGTTCTACACCACAAATGTACAATCTTGCATTGAATAAGATAAGCTCACATAACATGACAAATCCCTAGACTCAAACCTAATCCTTGAAGGTTTATTCAAGATGGCCTTGCCTATGTATCTCATTCTAAGAATCAAAGATGTTATAGTTCACATACTAAAATAACAAGATTTCATCTACATAATCCCCATATTAGGTACCTACTTATATGTACATCACATACACACAAATAGTGATTAGCTAACAAAAAGGGAAGTGGTGGAAACCTTACTGTAAGGATCTTCCCATTTACCTATTTCACTAATATGAAATTTTTAAGTACATTTGAGTCAAAAAGAGAAATGTTGGTGCATCCCATACTACACTGCGGGTCCCATTATTTTTTGAGATTAATACTAATTGTGACAATGAGACAAGCATCCTATACTACTTGTTGGACCATCACTAATAAGGTCACAAGTAACAACACAAACACATAATTAGTCAATAATAATATTTCCAAGCCCCTTTAATCATCTACATCATCAAACAACTAAATAAGTCACGTAATTAGTTTATCTTACCCTTGACCCAAAGTTAGTGCCTATATTATCAATCACCTAGATCAAATTAATAATTAAATCCTTGAGAATCATTCATCAAGCAAACACAACACAAGAAATACACACATTTCTTCAAATACACTAATGCCAATAGTGAATTCTTGAGACAGGTAGATCTTGACATCCATTGCTTGCATAACACTATCGAAAAACCTATCTAAATGTTATATAATTGGGGTAGCTCTTGTAATCTATCACTTGCATACTACTAGTGAAATTCATCTAACCCTATGATATATAACTAAACACTCCATTTGAAACACACACTCCCTAACTCCTATCGTACTAGAGCAATAATAAGCTTATCTATAAGTGGGTCTTAGGTTCTACAATTTCAATGATCACCTCAAGGTGAGTGAGACAAGCTACATGAAGATAGCAATTATCCTCTACCTATGCCTCATAGAGTTCCCTTCTCAACCCTAGTTGTGATGCCAAGAATTCATTTATTATATTGATCTTGGTTCAACATTGTGATATTTAGTTCAAGTACCAAACATGAATAAAAAATACATTGTCTGAAGGCCTTAGTCTAGTTAATCTAGTTACATTACCCCAAAGTGATCCATTACACTATGCAATGGTCCTACAAGTTTTGGGGTCAAAATCCAACATACAAATAACACATTGAACCCCCATGAGTTAGCCTTTATCCAAACCCATAGAAAAACAAGTACTAACTCATAAAGTAATCAAGTCCATACACTTGCATTTAATTGTTATTTAGAAACAAAGTATTTATTAGATATAAATTAAACCCACAATAGTAATATTAACCACTATTCTACTCTTGAGTGCATAATATTTTTGCATATCACCAATCATAAAGCTTAGCACACAACTATCCACTAAGCATATATAAGGGCAAAACACTATACCATATTTGGTGATAACTACCATTAATTGCCCATAATTAGAAAAGGTCATCCCAAGGAACTCAATCTTAAAATCAACATAGATCTAAGGGCATATTATGAGTAGGAAAACCATTCATACCTAATAATTCATTCACATCCTTTGATCATAATGGCTTGATTCAACATTAGAGTCATTAAACACAAAGGGAGTGAGATTCCTTAATCCAATCATAGCAATGTTAGGGCCAAGTTTATCATGCCCTTATGAGATTCCTTATTTCTTGGAAGAATAGACATTATGAGGGCCTTGAGGCTAACCCATACCACATATAATTATTACTTGACTAAGACGCAATGCCTTAGTGTCCAACATACAAAACTAATAATTTTGGTTTAGATAGGTCTAGAGACTTTCTCACACATTCATATCAAGACAAACCACAATGACAGTGACTCTAAAAGTTCATCTAGGATTGGAATAAAATTTAGAAATTCAAACATCATAAACCTCATATTAGATAAGCTTGATGAGGATGGGTTGTCTTTCCATTGACTTGGGCATATATAGTGAGGACATAAATATTAGAAGATGATTTGAACACCATCTAATGTCGATTTCAACCTCAAGATGAATCATACTAAAGAGGGAGAGATAATCAAGTTTAGGAACAACCCCAACTCTTGGAGCTATTTCCCAAAACCATCCCCTACAAAATTGGGTCATATATGAATCTTTCATCCAAGGATTTCCTACATGCCTACTTCCAAATGAAATTGAAGTCACATTTAGTTCTCCTACCCTGTATCTCTCTAGGAACATACACATAGATTCCTATACTTAGGGGTTTCACAACCACTCAAGAAAATCTCCTCATGGAAGTGAAATAGAAAGAATATTATAGAAGGAAAACCATAGGGGTGTAAGACCAAGTAGTGTAACAAATCACTATTTACCATTACTCATTAAAAAAAAATATATATCTCACATAGTTGTATTGATTAATAACAAAAGTCCAAATTCCTCAATTACTATTTTATACCCCAATATAGGTTCATTTTAATGATTTCAAACAACTAATAGTGCTTAATGATATCTAAGAGAACCCAACCAAGTTCCCAATTTACCAACTTATATTATAACACTTCCAACAAAGGGCACCAAGATCTCAATTTTACCTTTCCACTATTATGATTCATAATTCAACATAAACATGTTAAAACCCTTATAAGCTCATCTCAATAACACGAAATCTAGTTGATTACTACCAACAAGAAATTATCTTTGTTCACACAACCAAAATAGGATCGTTGTCATATAACTCTTAATACTCATAGAGCTAAAGTAATCACTAGTTTGATTCTTCCCACAAACCCATAATGATAATTAAGGATTTAGATTAGTTCTTTACAACCCCTTTCAAATTTCCCACTAGGTATGAAATAAATGCTTTCATTAATGCAAATATTTAGGATTAAAATATATAATTCCATACTAACACTAGTAAGATACCAAGTTGAATATGCACTTAGCTCATTTGGCATTTAAACCCCCTTCATATTAAAGCCTTATCAAATAAAATTCAATTTTCGTTGTCACTCAATTGCATGCAAACAATTGCCAACACTAAAAAATCAAGCCCATGTATACAAATTATGCTTAATGGCATAATCAATATAACATAATTCCAAACATGTAGCACCCCTATGATTTTCTTATGTTTTCAGACAATGCTTTTACTTTGATAGACCATGATACTATGTTGTTATTTGATCATTGACATTGGAGCGATGATGGTTTTATATGATGTGATGGTACACTTTATGGATGATTATTGATTATGCCATGCTTTCTGGTTAGCAGAGTTGATTATCTGAGTTGATATTGATATATGCTCATCTATAGTTAATTGATGTTTTAGTTCCATCAGTTTTGATGTGACATTGTATTGGTGAAGGGAATGGGATTGCATCACTCGCTTGCGAGCGCCATGTGATTCCACGATTTTATCTTCACGGTGTGTTTGATTTATGATCTATATATATGTACAACATATATTTTATTGCAAGATTGCAGGTACAGGACATCGGCTCCACCTAGATTCACAGGTTTGAGTGTGTCCATTTCCCAACAGAATAGTTAATTGAGAGATAGTAACGGGGTTTCCTTGTCAAGCCACAACCCTAGTCACAGTGTGTTGTCAGTCCTTGTTTTGGTATGCTTTGTTGTCATGTAGTCCATGTTTTCCTTGTCGTTTATTTATTTTGCAAGGTATGTTCTGTGGGAAATTAATGTTAATTAATGCCTAAAATGTTTTTAGTGATTATTTATTTAATTTTGATTAATGTTGTTAGAAGCTTTATATTTTATTTAATTAATTAAATTTAATTTATTTTGTAAAGTGATTTAATCTTAGTGATTAAATTTATTTTATAAAGTGATTAAGTTAATTAGATTAAATTAAATTAGAAATTACTATGCGATTTTGAATTATTAATGCACAATTATCTTGCAATTATCTTAGAGGAAATATCTGTGATTTGTTTTGGAAAAGATATTTTATTTGTGATAAGTGTTAGAAAAAATTAATTAAACACTATTGTTGGGAATGAATTCTTGGAGAGAATATTTGCATAAACTGAAAGAGGAATGAGGCTACTTCACGACAATGAGAAAAGATATTTTGGAGAGGTTGTTAAAAATTGAAAGAGGTTAATTTTGGGGTTGTTGAAAATTGGGAAAGAAGCTCTCGAGAAATTTTTGCTCTGGTTTTATTTTCAACTTTCTGGAAAAGAGGATTATTTTGGAAGAGGCTTTTGATAATTTCGGAATCTGAAGGCAAGGCTCTACTTCAAACTTCAATCCTTCAAGCATCTGAAATAGGTTCTTTATTGTTTTTATTCTATTACAAATTGGAAAAGGCTATTAGAATTAGTTATTGTCTTGGAAAAGATTGTCTATACAAGAAGTATATATTATCTGTGTAGAAGCTTTAATTTATTTTGTAAATTTGAAAGGTTGTGTTTGGAAAATTATCGTGAAAAATTTAAAGCTTTTGTAGAAATTGATTTTTTTTTAAAATAGAATACCCAGAAGAATTTTAGAGTGAAATCTGAGAGCCTCTATAGGAAATTATTTTTTTAACAATAGAAATCCCAGAGGGAAAACAATAAAAGATTTGAAAATATCTGTAGGAATGGATTTAAAATATTCCTGTCAAAATTTGTGGAATTTGAAATCCTCTGGTAAATTTGTGGAAATTGAAATCCTTTGATAAATTTATAAATCTTTTCTTGTAGAAAATTTTATGAAAATTTTCCCTTCTGGACAATTGTAATTGATTTATTTACACACACACACACACACACACACACACACATATATATTCCTGTAGAAAATTTGTATTAAAAAAAAAAATCGATTTTGAAATTCCTGTACAACAATTTTATTTTGTATAAATTGCAAGATAATTTTTTTTTATAAGTTTTAGGGGGGGCTACCCCCATAACTGCCCCCATAAGGGGAGGCAAGCTATGGAGGCAGCTACACAAGCCACGACCCCAATATGGGAGCCGCTGTGTATACAACCAGCGCTGTTTTAAAACTTCGTTCGCCTTCTTTTAATAGGTACAATTTTATTTATTACATTGTTTTTTTTAATATATATTATATATAATATGCATATAAATATATATATGTAAATAAATAATTTATTTATTTTTATAAAAAGGGGGTAAAATTTTTATTGAATATCAAGAAAGAGCATTACAAAACAAAAGGGCAATAGCCCCAGGAGCCAACAAGAAACGACCAAACAAAACCAGAGCCACGTCAACCCAAATCATAATCAGTTACATCTTCAACAAGAATCCCCTCCAAATCATGACGTCACTCAAGGGAAACCTGCTCCCACTCCTCAATCTTCGGACCATCTAAATGCTCAGAGGCCCACTTGGCCAAACAATCGACAACGCTATTCCACTCCCACGGAATATGGACGAAAGACACCAATTCCATCAAAGAGCTAATTTGAAGAACCTGTTGCACCATCCTGGCCAATTGCCAACTAACATCAGAAACTTTCTGATCATTGATTAAATTAACCAAAACCTGTGAATCAGATTCACAAATCACCTTGCGCCACCCCAAATCATAAGCCATTTCCAAAGCGTAGAGGATCACCAAACCTTCCATAAGGTTGACAGTCTGCATCCCTTCATGAACAACAAAGAAGAAAATCACTGAGCCAGAAAAATCCCTACCAACACCACCAATCCCAGCAGGCCCAGGATTGCCACATGAGGAACCATCAGTATTAATCTTCAAAATGCCAACTGGAGGGGGTAGCCATCTTCCCATCCTCTGAACTTTCTTTCTCACCCTCCTACCTCTCCTAACACAAGCAAATGCCGCAGACAAACCCCAAATCCCTAGTCTATCCACCATCTCAGCATCTCGTTTCTCCAAAGGGAACTCCACATCACACTTAGCCTCTATAGTTTCCTAAATCATGCCTAAAATTATTTGCCAAATTTGTTGGACTAACAACTTTTCAGCCCAGAAAATACGATGATTTTGTTCCAACCATATTTGCCATAGCATGAAAGTAGGTCCAACATACCACACAACTTGCAAAAAGGAAGCTGAAGCAGGAGGTCTACCCAGACTACTCCAAAAATCCACCAAGGAAGAGGCATGAACACAAGGGATTTTCCAGACACCCCACCAAGAATGCCAAAGATACACAGCAAAGGGACAACGAAAAAACAAGTGAGAAGAATCCTCCTCTCCAGCTCCACACAAAACACAGATAGAAGGGCCCTGGAACCCCCTCTTCCTAATATTATCCCAAGTCAAGCATCTATTCCATGCCAAGGTCCAAATAAAGCAATTGCACTTTGGCCAGGAGAACTTGTTCCACACATTCTTCCACCAGTGAACCTCCACATCATCCAACCTCTGAGATAATAACCCCTGATATCCTGAAGAGACAGTATAGACACCCTTAGGATTGGGAGACCAGGCCAAAACATCCCCATCTGGGAGGGAACTACACCGACGACTGGCAAGGATATTCTGAAGCACAACAAACTCTTCCTCCATACCAACAACAAACCACTCCTCAGGGTTCTTCCATCTCGCCTCCTCCAGCTGACCATGAGACGAAAAGGACTTAAAGTCACTCACCCTCGACCAACCAACCTCCAGGAACCTCTGACATAGAGTCATCAAATTAGGAAACTGAGAAACAATGGGAAGGAAACCATCCCAAGAGTCAGTCCAAAAATGTGCCTCCGCCCCTCTTTTGCAAATCCAAAATAAGCCCTCCTTGATGAGCACAACCCCTTTTTTGAGCGTGCCCCAAATCACCGAACCTTTCCCCACAAGGGGATAGTGAGGAATATCCATCCAAGGGGTCTCGAGGAAATACTTATGGGATAAAATTTGGGCCCAGATCTGATCTTGTTCCACACACCACCGCCAATACAATTTAGCAGCCAATGCCACCCCAGACACAACAGACTGCCTTAATCCAAGACCACCCATCTGCTTCGGGCTACAAACAACATCCCATCTGACAAGACTCCATTTAGAGGATATCAAACTACCAGCCCATAAAAACTGTTTTGCTAAGGAGTCTAATTCCTTAACAAAACCCATAGGAGCCACCTGGATCATGCAACAATAAATGGGGAGAGCCTACACCACAAACTTGAGTAACTGAACCTGACCAGCAAAAGAAAGCCACTTGTGCATCCAATGATTCACTCTCACATGAAATTTATCAAGAAAATTCTGCCAAGAACCCCTAGGCAGCCTTCCCATCAAAATAGGAATACCAAGGTAGGTCAAAGGGAGAGCACCAATATGAAATCTTAAGATATGTGCAATCCACCTCTGAATGGGCTCCAAAGTGTTGAAGAATAATATGGAGGACTTATCCTCATTAATCAGCTGTCCCGAAGCAGCAAGATAAACATCCAACACCCTGCGCAGATTTGAAGCTTCTCTAATATTAGCCAAACCCATAAGAGCAGTGTCATCCACAAACTGTAAATGAGACTGCGGAGGAAAATCCCCTCCCCACCTCCATCCTTGAATGAGACCCAACTCCACATTCCTTCTCAACAAGCGTCCAAGACCTTCAGCAAGGAGAAGAAATAAATAAGGCAAGAGGGGGTATCCTTGACGCAAACCGCGAGAGGCACCGAAGAGCTCAGAATGCTCACCATTGATAAGAACAGAGAACAAGGTCGAGGTAACACAACTCATAACCCATTGAATCCAGTCTTCCCCAAACCCAAAAGCACTAAGCACCTTCCGAAGGAAGGACCACCGAACTCTATCATAAGCCTTAGCCATATCCAGCTTGATGAACATCGCCTTATCTTTGGAGATAGCCATAGAGTGAATGGTATCAGTTGCAATAACCACCCCATCCAAAATTTTCCTTCCCACCAAAAAACCACTCTGCTCCTCAGACATAAGCACATTAAGCCACTTTTTCAGCCTATCAGCAATCAATTTAGATATAATTTTATAAATCACATTGCACAAGGAAATAGGGCTAAATTGAGTTAACTTATCCACCCCCTCACACTTAGGGATGAGAGCAAGGAAAGTAGAATTCAGAGCACGTAACATCTACTTATTTTCCTGAGACTCTTGAACAATGACCAATAAGTCCATCTTGATGATATCCCAAAATTCCTGAAAAAATTCAATGGGGAAGCCATCAAGGCCAGGAGCTTTCCCCTTCTTCATCTGGAACACAATCCCCTCCAACTCTTCCAAAGTAATGTCACCCATAAGATGCACCTGCATCTCCCTAGAAACCACAGGTGGAATACACGAAAGAACCTGAGCTTCCTCAGGCGACCCCCCTGCTAGTCTTCCCTGAATAATGAAGCAAAAAACTGCACAGCCTCATTCGAGATTTCCTGAAAAGAGGAAAGATTCTCCCCCCTGTCATTCACCAAAACCGAGATAGAATTGCCATGTCTCCTGGCTTTCACCAAATTGAAGAAGAAAGCAATATTCTTATCACCCTCCTACAACCACTCGATCTGAGCCTTTTGTTTCCAAAAAACTTCCTCCCGAAGCTCACACTCCTCCAGCGCCTTCAAAGCCCTAGCCTCCTCCTGAAGCAAATCTTTAGTTACCCCATCCTCCCTGATCACCCTTGTAATACTATCCAACTCAACTTGAGTAGCACTCTTCTCATGGAAAATGTTTCCAAAGCACCAACGGTTCCAGCGTTTAAGTTGGTACTTCACAAATTGCAATAACTTAGCAAAAGTATACATTGTCGTACCATAAGCAGGTCTACCATACCTCCACCAATCAGCGACATGGCCATGCAGAGAGGAGTCACGCAAGCACATAAGCTGAAACTTGAAAGAAGGAGACTGGGGCACCCGAGCAGAAGTAATGGAAAGTTTGATAGGCCAATGATCTGAGCCCCTCCAATCCTAAATTTCAAAGCTAGTGGACCACTAACCGCCAACCTAGAAACAGGAAACCAGAAAATGATCCATACACTTTGCAATGCAACTCTCCCCAACCCTTCGATTGTTCCAAGTAAACTGACCATTGGTGGGCTTGATGTCAACAAGATTCAAAGCCGCAATATTATCCTGCAGAAGCAGCGCAGAAGCCTCCAATCTGGCAATACCACCCCGCTTCTTAGCGAGCTCAAAAATGGCATTAAAATCTCCAGCCACAATCCATGGAAGGTAAGGCACCATGCCACGAACAAACTTGACATGGGACCACAAAAGCTGCTTACCTAAATCCAACAGGCGCATAGATGTTAGAGAAGAGTATAGACTCCCCAGTCTCAAAATAAGAGACACTCATAGATAATGAAGACTTAAAAGACATCCACCAAAGAGGGCGAATCTTGCGAGGGTTCCAAAGACAAGCCACTCCTCCTTGACCAATCTAAGAGCCCCAATGCATTGGCACTCACCACTTCCCCATAGCTTAGGCATCAACCCTAGCATACACTCAACTGATAACTTAGTCTCCTGAAGGAAAAGAACATCAGGAGAATGACTCCTAATCAAAGCGCGAACAAATTTTTGTCTAGGGCCACTGTTCAAGCCCCTTACATTCGAAGACAGAACAATCATTTCAAGGGACAAGAGAAATGAGAATCCAGGGTCTTAATGGACCCTGACTCCACCAAAGTCTCCCCGGTTAATTTAATCCTTTCCAAATCCTTTTTTCTACCAAGCTTGGAGGATTTCTCCCCCACCCCTTTTTTTGGGTCCTTTTGAAGGAAACCCAATTGAGAAGGAGACTTGCTATTCTTAATCAATTCAAAACCTGCTTTCCCCACCAGAGAAGAACCATCCCCCACACCCTTCTTCCTTGCAATCGAAGGGACCGACTCTAATCTAACCTCCCTTTGAAGGTCAGTTTCCATTTGTAAAGCACCTGCATCCTGCATAACTTGAGTAGGTTTAGACAAAAGACCCTCCTGCTCAGAAACCACCACATCCTGATTCAGATTCACCGAGCCCGGGTTCATTTCCTGTTGGCTGAGATCATCTAAAATCTCAAATCTATTGAAGGTGTCTTCATCCTTCCTTTCCATCAAGGTCCTCTTCTAACCCCGGTTCCTGTGACGAGCCTTGATAGGAACATAACCATCAGCACCAACCACTTCACCTGGAATGGGATCCTTCCCCTTGTCAACCCTGGGGGGGTTACGAGGGAGCTGAGAAGACTGGGGTTCTGAAGGCCTAGCCCTTGGACATCATCGAAGAAGGTGACCATATTCATGACAAAGACGACAATGAAAAGGAAGAGTCTCATAATCCAGTTGCTGCAACCACGAATAAGGACTTGCACACATATCCACAGAATCTGGTAATGGCTTACTTAAATCAATTTCAACACAAATACGAGCAAAAGTCATCACCTTTTTAACCCGAGTCTGTTGTGCAAAGCCAACCAGCTTACCAAGCATCGAGGCCAACAAGTGCAGAACATCATCCCGCCAGCACTCCATAGGAAAACGAGGGAGCCGAACCCACACCGGAACATGAGTTGGAATCTCATCAGAAGGATCAAACCCCGCATGCCAAGGTTTAATAAATAACCTGATCTGGTTATAAAAATAAGGGCCTCCTTCAAAGACCCTAATACGATCCGCCATGCAGTTAAAAGTTACCATGAAATAGTTATTTGCCAGCAACATGAGCTCCATCTCGCCCTCCGACATCTAGGTCCATTGGGCCCATGACTCCAGGAATTGGAGCGAGATACGCATCCCCATAAACTTGCACAATAAAGAGTGACCCGAGTAATAATCAATGTCTTCCACAATCATCTCTAGTGGAATAACCAGCTTCATCCTCTCTTTACAATGTTCCAGACACCCATTGATCTTCGTAATGCGTGACCCACCAGACGGTCCCATTCTACCAGCTCCTGAATCAGGAGAATAAATTATTTTTAATTTTTATCTTCACATCCTTGGAAGATGACTTGGCACCAACTGCCGAGCAATAATCCATTGAGGGTAGAACCCCCGACGATTCACCAAGAGCCATTAAAAAGGGAGGGCCCAAGACAAGCACACAACCCAAAGCTCCACAACTGGGAGTGGGGACAACAACCCCACTCACGAATCACACTCCATCCAAGACAAGAGAAGGGCAGCGTAAAAGCTAAACCCCACCCCTGAAGGGAACACCTACAAAACCCAAAGAATGGGGCAACCCTGCACACGGGACTCCTACAACCCTCCAACGCACCACCTTCGCCCACTGCAGGCCCGAGCCCACACCACAGCCACAACCCCACGCGCGAGACCACTGCGTAAGAAGGAAAACCCCGTCAAAGAATAGGAAGCAGCCACCGCATGAAGGATTAATAGGAAGAATGCAAACTACGCCCCCAAACGTCACCAAGAACCCACCCTTCAGCGCATAGAGCAAATAGGAAGCAAACACAGGCTAGGGCTCGGGTGCCCTAGCTCGGCTTGAAGTTGCAGACGCCATCATTCAACCAAATCGTAATTGTCAATAAGATAAATTGATTCCAATGTAGTAAATAAATAAATAAATATATATATTTATTTATATATATATGTATATATATGTTTATTAATGTTTGAAAATTGTAAATTAATATTTAAATATAAATATGTATGTTTATATTTAAATGGATATTATAGGTGCATGCAAAAGCACAAGTTAGTTATTTTAAGATAAAATGTTTTAAAAGAGGAAATTGATTTAAAACAATTAGATTTAATTTCCTTATTGTCTATAAATGAAAATTATATTAAGTTGGTTTATTTCAAGCAATGTATTATTGTTTTCTTGAGATGGAAATTGATTTAGGAAATCCTAATGGTAGATTTATTTCTTGCGTGAATTGCTTACTAAATTGTGTTTTCTTCTATTCACGTCAGTTGGGTAATTTGGTTAGTTGTGTATGTAAGTCTTCCAGATGATGTTATTTTATGAGCGGGTTGTTGTGTTTTGTGGTTGAACCCTTTGATTTACCTTGGGTAGTGCACTTGGTTGTGATTCAGTTTAAACACCTAGTTACTACAAATGAGATGTGTTGCCTCTTGCATTATGGTTGGGATTTATATCCATTTTGTGCATTGTGTTTACCCTTGGCTTTGGATTAGATCCTTGTGTTGTTGGTAGGGGAGTGACTCTCAGTTGGGGGTCTGACACCAAAGGGGTGCCAGGGTAACTCACTGAGGATTTAATCAAGTGACAACTTAAAAAGAATTAAGGGAATGGGTAACTCTCACAATAATAAAGATAATGAATGCCTATCTCATGGCTCAAGTGCTTGTTTAGGCTTGAGGTGAGATGAGAAGAATAGTTTGCATGGGGGTTCGACGGCTGGTAGAGGCAGCCAGGGTAACCCAGGATGGGGGTTCGGTAGCCTAGGAGGGTTACACTAGGGTAACCCATAGAAAATTATGTGTGACACTCCTCCTATGACAACAGTATATATTGTGCAGTTGATATACTTGATTATTTTACTCTAGAAGCAATGTAACCTTCATGTTATGTATGTACTTGTGTAGTTTAGTCTTGAGGTTTCCTGTGTCTTGAGGTTGTTGGTTTTTCGTAGGAAGCCCTTTTACTATCTCATAGAATGGGGGGTGGGCCTTCGGGTACCACTTGGTTGGGTGGAACGTGCACCTTACACTGTTTGGGTTCCCATTTCATGTTCGTGATGGCGGGATCTTCCAGTTTGGAGAGCTCACATGTTCTAGTTGATATGTACTATTTCTTATGTTCTTTTGTATCAGTTGGATACTATGTATATGTACTACTCCTCATTTGTATTCGAGGAGGATTCTTGTATCAATGTAATTGTAACATTATTGTATGATCTTCCTCATCTTGGAAATGAGCTTTGTAACTGCTATATTGATTAAATACAATCTATGGATGATTCTTTAATGTACTTTGTATCTTATGTGATGAGTTTAATGCTTTGGATGTATGATATTTATTTCATGAGTATTATTTATATGCTATGGATTAGTTTACTTTTGTATGTTATGGGAATGTAAGTGTTGTCGCGTACCTTAGAGGATGTATGTGTTAAATGTAGTTCACTTGTTATTTATTACACTTAAAAAAAAAAAAATGTTACACTTTTGTTGTGTTTGCATTGTCCTCTAGCGTTACGTGGTGGGGCGTTACAAAAGATATCTTATCACAAGACAATGGTAGAAAAAATATCTTCACAATGCAACAATTATGCAAAGACTTGGCAAGGCTCTTAATTAAAGTCCTACTATAATATGATACAGTGATATCAAACTATATCATGCAATGTTTTTATAATATATATAATTATGAATTGAATTAGGAGTCATGTGGTGATATCACTAATTCAATGATATCATGACATGCAAAGATACCAAACCATATCATGTAAAGTTTTTAATATATATAATTGCCAAATATAGGGGACTCATGATTAAAAAACCATTCTTAGACTTATGAAATGAAATTTCTCATCATATGTTATTGCCCTATAATTGTTGCTATTAATCATCGTAATGGACTATTATTGAAGTCCTTAGAATCATCTTCTTCAAGATGAATACACCATATAACTATAAGCATTATTCAAATATAAGGATACATTCTTTTTTAGTACTTCAAGCCATAGTAGATACATAAAAAAAGAAGTAATATTATTATAATCATAATTGTCACATCCAAAGGCTATATCTAGATGCAAAGCCAGGTAAGGTTTTAACCTAGTTCCACAAGACTGGATGGCATAATCAACAACACCATATAAACTTTAACCTTCAACCATATCTCAAACACCACCACGTACGTAACAAGGTATAATGAAACTATAGATATTAGTAAGTAGCAACATGATAAACTTAAAAAAAATATAGGAAACCCCAACCATGAAATAGACCCTTTTATTAGAAAATCATATAGGAATATTGTACAGTCAACTTATCAAGTTAGGGAATATATAGATGCGAGTGACAATCTAAAAATTAATTATGTCTATTATAAATAGAAATAGAGCCAAGCAATAAAATTAATGATAGGAGTATGAATATTGATATATATACATAAACATTCATGCATAATGCTACCAAAAAAATAATTTC
The DNA here is from genome assembly GCA_007258455.2 of Sequoia sempervirens. Classification (NCBI taxonomy): domain Eukaryota; kingdom Viridiplantae; phylum Streptophyta; class Pinopsida; order Cupressales; family Cupressaceae; genus Sequoia; species Sequoia sempervirens. The sequence continues at coordinate 435,852,362 of VDFB02000015.1, read as the reverse complement.
CAAAGGAATACCTTACTACATCCATAGTGATGCAAGTATACACATGTATATATGTATCCATAGAAATATACAAACATATATGTATAAACTATTTAATGCATAAATTTTACACAAATATTACATATTATTCAAAATCAATACAACACACTCAATATTGACCAAAGAATCAATTGACCATCAACCAACTTCAACAAAAATGCATATATCTACATTTGAAATAAATCACATCAATGTTAATTTTATTAAGGTACCATCCATCTTGTAAATCCTATGTCATATTGCATGTAGTTCCAACATCCTTGGAAAGTGTCCCTAGGCACTTAGGGTGTATTGGGAAAATATTTTATAATATTAATTCTCACCAATATTTGTAATATATTCATAAGGGGTGATGGGTCCACTAGCAGCAATAAAGTTGAGTTGTGGACATAAATATTTAATATTATTTTTCCCACATGTGGACAACCTAAATGGGGTAAAAAAAGATAAGGAAAATGAAAAATGAGTGACTGTTGGGATTCTCCAAGTGGGAGCTTGGAATGAGGCAACAAGTGTCTCTTAGTATTTCATCATTTATTGCATTTAATGTAATGTTTATCTTCCATGTTTGGGCACCCAAGTTGAAGAGAAAGTATTGGAGCCAAAGCCAATGTCCTTCATTTTGATCCTTGTGTGGGACGTCTAGAATGAAGGGTCAACTTTGGGATCCTTGTGTGGGGCTTAAGATGTCTTTACGCATCTATATATTCAGCCTCTTGGATGTTAAATTACAATGAGCCACAGTTGGATGTAGAGTTCCATTACAAGTACAAGAATAGGTTGAGGCATAAGGAGGTTTTTCACAGGTGCACAGGTGTTTCCATGGTGGAGGAAAAGAGGAGAATGGAAGTGATTGTATTGTAATCTCATTTATTTGAAGATAATGCATACTTGGCCTCTCTTCTTGGTGGAGTTTTTTCTGCAAGGGTTTCTCCACATAAATCTTATGTTATGTGATGCTCTTGTGTTGTTGGTTTCTGTTTCATTGCTGCTATCTTATGGTAATGTTATTCTTTATATATTGTTGTTATAATTTCACATAAGGTGGCGTAATTGAGTATGTTATGTTGGCTGATTTTTAGCATCATTAAGAAGATGTATTTAATCATGATAATTCAAAATTAAGGCAACTTAATTTTTTAGATTTACATATAAGTTTCAGATTTTCATTTTTCTATTAAATAAGCCTTGTATCTCATCCATTGAAGTCATTTTTGGATAGAGATTGAATATCCCAACAATTGGCATTGAACTTGTTTATTTCTCACATTTAGCATTAGAGCTTAAGGTGAACTAGGTTATGGGTATTCCTTCTTTTTAATTTCTTAATTTGCAAAGCTTGTGGGAATTTGTTAGAAGGAATTAGAGGTTGTTGGAAGGCTTGAGGGGCATCAATTAAAGTTCCATGAGTTAAATTTGTTTTGCATATTTATGATATTGGAAACCATGGATATTTTCAATGTGATCTATGATGGACATTGGAAGCTCATGATTATGGATCTTTATGGAGTTGGTTATGTTTTGGTAACTTGGAGCTCTTGTTTTGACAATATGTGTGTATCCTCTTGTTTGGTCTTTTTTTTTTCCTTTACCTTGTGGTCATGTGCATTAAGAAGGTGTTCATGTTGGATGGGTAGAGAAATCTTGGTCACATGGAGAAACACTCTCAATTTGGACTACAAAATGGAGTGCGTATGTCATATGTTATAAGCTCTTGGACAACTTGGTTTTTCCTATTGGGTTACAATTTACTCTTGTTTTCACCAATGGGTTTGTAGATCTATGATTATTCCATTATTCAGATGACATGTTGGATGTAAATGTCTGGGTGGTTAAATGGATTTCAAATTTACAAAGATGGTTTTGTAGGTTTTATATGTTAACAAAAATCTATGGTATGTAGATTTGTGATGAGACTGTATTTAGGGTGTTCTGGATGAAGACAATTACAGGTTTACATGGTTGCGTGGAGGGTTCTTATTGATCAATGGTTTCTCCTAGGTGGGTTTTTTTGGAAAATTAGATCTAGTGTTGGTTCTAGTTTTTGACTCTTGGAAATACACATGATACCCAAATATCTTTGTTTTGCATGATACTAATGTGGGTTGAATCTAATTTTTAGTTATTTGAGATTGGAGCACTGATTATATATTTTTCCTTTGAATATGTTGCATATGTGTAGATTTTGTAAAATTGGTTGATGTGGATTCTGTTTGGTAGGCCATATTCTTTGTCACCATTATTACATTGGTATGTTTATTGCAATGAAATATGGTTATTGGGAGTACCTAATATAGTTGCTCATTTGAATCTTTAGTAGTAGTTTATGGTGCATGAGAATCTTTGTTCAGTTTTAGTAGAGTGTTGGCAATGATATTGTTCATGATGCCATGTGTAACTCTGTATTACTTTCATTGGGAACTTTATGCAATTACATAATGTGTTCTATCTTCTTTGTTTCAAGTTTTTGGTTATAAGTTGTTGACGTTACAGTGTGTAGTGAGCCATGGATAATATTTGATTAGAAGATGGATGATCTTTTACAATGGTTTTTGGTGTTATTAAGAGCTCTTGGATTCTGCACTTAGATTTTAGTGAGAGCTTAATGACAGATTTGGTTCTATTGACAAAGGATGTGGGGAGATTGTATCTTCTTGGTTTGGAGATTGTTGTTGTACTTTACCTTTTTGGAGATCATGTTGTTGAGTTCTTTAATTTTGTTGGGGCCATAGAGGATCTTCAGTTAGGAAATGGTTATCATGATGGTTGGAGAACTTGGTTACACAGTTTAGTGGGAGCTTTGGCAATGATATTTATTCATCATTTGATTATGGATGGTTATTTTCATGTGATCTCCTAGGAGGGGATGTTAGATCATGATTTCATGATGTGTTCCTCTTCAATAGCTGGAATTTTGACAATGGTCTTATTTGGTTCTCTTTGGTTTTGAGCATTAATCATTTTCTTGGAGCTTCATGATTTTATAGGGTTGCATTTGAAGTTGGAATGGATTGATTGATGGTTGCTCATGGAGACTAGAGAGACTTGGGTGAGGCTAAGAGATCTCTTATTTATGGGATTGTATATTGAGATGGTTACTCTTTTATGAGAATTTCAGCAAAAAGACTAAGGATCCTACACCTGTTATGGATGTGAATCCATTATGGACTTGAAGAGAATATTGTCATTTCTTGGTGTTGTGTGTATAGGAAAATCTTGTATCCCACACTTGGTCTACTCGACAGGTAAATGATCAGAGAGGCATTTCCTGCCTGAATATTGAATGCATTCTTTATTTTGTATTTTGTCTTCTCATATGAGTTAATATTGAATATAAACATTTTGAAGACTTGTTAAGAAGAAGATGCATGTTTTATGGATTTTTGTTGTTCTCCTTATTTTGGTCTTGAGCTATGAATCTAGTTTTGAGGACTTATTTGCAGAGGTAGAGAAAAGTGTTTGTGGCTTTGGGAATATTCCCTTTGTTGTGGGAATGATTGGTTGGTTTGATCTACCTTTGGTATGAGAGGTTTATGTCTAATGTTTTCATTTGAAAATTGAATGTTAGATGTTGATATCCTTTTAGTTTGGGAATGGTGAAGGAGATATTACATTACATAGCTTGGTACATGTTAGTGTGGAACAAGGATATGGTTTTATTTACAAATTCTCTTTGATCATGGTATTCTTCCTAGATGTTTGTATTTACATCGTTGAGTGTGAAGAACTTGGGAGAGTTATAGAGACTAATGGTGAGAGAGGTATTGCAACATATTTGTTTGTAGGATTTTTATATCATTGTGCATTTCCTTAACGCTATGTAAAAGAAGAATTAGCCACATCCTTTGTGTAAAGTACTATAGACATACTTGATATGCCTTGATCTATTTCCAGATTTGACATTACTCATGCAATGGGATTTTTTGGATATATGTTTGATTATCCTCTTTGATATCTTGGCTTTTTGATTACTGATGTGATGATTAATTTACATGCTTCATTATATTAGGATCTATGAGTTATGTAATTTGTAGGTTTGTACAACATATTGGTTGTAGTGGGATGACTCAGATGTGGAATGAGTAAGCCAACTATTGAGAGCCTTTTTTATCATTTAAATTTGATGCTTGTGTTCATGTAAAGATTGATGTAGGTTTTAATGATAATTGTTATTTTTACCCAATTTTCGCTTACAACTCAATCAAGTAGAGCTGGAATGAAGTTTGCAAATTTTACAAGCATTCAAGAGCAAAAGAATTAATGCATTATTTGAAGCTTTCAACTTCATTATTTTGCTAACATATTTGTTCACTATGCAGATATAGGTGAAATTTTGTTGCTGGATTCATTTCTTTTAATATTTCAACATGTGGTGAAAAAATGGGCTCACACAAGGATTGAGCCCAACATGCTACCCTTTCAGATTCAAAAGATGCAACGAAAGTTTTTGTGAATGGAGTTTGCAAATAATGTTGAGTTCCATTTGAGAAAATAGACTATTAATGGTGATAAAATTCAGAAGAAAGATTTTATGGATGAGAATATGAGCAAAAGAGTAACCATTCGAAGGCCCTACACCATAAGAACAATGGTCGCATGTTTCAATCATATCTCAAAAAATACGATCTGAGTTTTCATGATTTTTAGACACAAATTAGAAAACAATAAGGAAAGAAACCCTTTAAATTTCTTCTCACTGACCTAGTTCGTTCCTTTCAAAAACTTTTCACCAGTCCTAAGGAAGAGTAACCATTCGAAGACCCTGCACCACAAGAACAATAGTCACATGTTTCAATCATATCTCAAAAAATATGATCTAGTTTTTTGTGATATTTGGACACAAATTAGAAAACAATGAGGTGAAAAAACCCTTTAAATTTCTCACAGACCTAGTTCGTATTTTTTGAGAAAAGAGATTGGAGGTGGAATTGAAAGTGTATCATGCGTTTGATGTCAAACTGAAGTCTTTTATCTTTGTTTCATGGTTGAACTAAGGTGATTTCGGGGTCCACTTTGGTCATGCAGACACTTGTGTGTTTCTTGCATATTTTTAGATAAAATGAATTATGTAATTAAATATTAAAGGTAATATTTTATTAATTACCTTAATATTTACCATGTGATGCATAAAAGGAGGGATTTTACATGTTAAATATTAAAATAATCACAATTGATTATCTTTAATATTTAATCAAACAATTACCTTTTTTCCAAAATCATGCAAAAAACACAAGTGTAATGGAACTGAAGATATTTTCATGCATTTAAAGTTGAACTAGAGATTTTGGTCCTATTTTAGAGTTGTCTCATACAGTTTCGAGGTCAACTTTGGTCAAACTAGTTGTGAGAGGGAGTTTGAGCCTATTTTTGCTCAAATTGCTTCAGTTTTGACTCCCTTTTTTTATGGATTTTCATCTTTGCTTGTGAGAGGATTTTTGAGATATTTTTCACCTATAGTTTGCTTCTAGTTCCACCTCTTGACGCATTGGAGCTATCATATCATTGTATATATTGAAAAATACTTAGTTTTTTTTCGTAGTTCTTACTTCTTTTCCTTTGCATTCGACAAAGAGAAGTTGATCTTGTAACTCAGATTGATCCACTTGTAGGAACAATTCCTTCATTTTCAATAAAGAAAGCAACAATTTTCCTTCTTAATACTTCCTTTGTTATGGTGTATGAGTGATCTGATGATATTTTTGTGATTCATTCTCGAAATCCTTTGATTTTGTCTCATTCAAATATTATGGATGTAGGGAGATGCATAGTTAATGCAGGTCATGGATTGAGTAAGCTGATTTTGGTAGTTTGAAGTTGTGAAAATACCTTGTTTTCCTTCATGCATGCTCTGAATTCAGTTCATTTCCAATGAAATACTTATGTGTTACATGCTTAATTGAGTTGTGAAAAGATTTAAGCTTATTTGTTGAATACATTGTGAGTTTGAATAAGCAAGTAGATCTAGAACATCTAGTGCATCACCTCCTAGGATAAGTTTCAATTCCAAGTTTCTTTCTATTTTTTTTCCTATCAAAAAAATAGTTTACAGGAGGTATCAAAAGGGGAACTAGCCCATAATCTGGAGACTCAATTTCATTATGAGCATCCCACAGGCTCGAAAGTGTTTCCATGTTACACAGGATTGTTGAGCTTTACGGCTTTGTGTTTGGGTGCAACGCCTCGTGATAACAATTTTTAACACACCTAGTGGGACTGTTTGGACTCTCCTAGTCCAAAGCTTTTCCACATAATTCTAATTTTTGGTGTAAAAATTAGTATTTATAGCCTTTGGAGGTAGGATCTTCACACACACCTGGTGACTCCAAGAAAATTTATCGGTTTCAACAAGATTTAGTGCTAGTATGTTTCAAAAAAAAATCAAGCTTTTATTCTGACTTTCAGCTCTTCATATGAATAGAGATGTCAAATTTTCATAGCCAATATATATACCCATCCCCATACTATGAAAATATTGGCCATGAACCCTCTTATCAACCATACCCAAACAACCATAATACTAGTTTTGATCAAAATTCTCATATCACAATGAATAACCAACAAGTTTATCATTCTTACCATCCTCCTACCCATGCTAACACTTCATATCAGCCCTCGTATGTTCAAGATCAATCCCAAGGCCACCACTTTTCTAGCAATCATCAAATCAATCCCCATGATCAACTTTAATAGTTTCAAAGTTTTGAGGATAATTTCAAACCACAATCTAGATTTAAGGTTGAAGATAAGGAACATGTTTCTTGAAGAGCAGTTTAGAAAGAGTGAATTGAATGTGCAACAACAGTTGGTTTGTCCAGCCTATGATTGTGATTATAAATATGATTGCTCATAGGATTATAACCTTGAATGTCAACAAGAATGTGATTTGTAGTAGGAGCAGGAAGATTATCAAGCTTATCTTCAAGATCAATAATATGAATTGGTAGCCCAAAAGAGGCAATTTGAGGAGAATATTGCTCAACCACTTGCTGTAAAAGATGCATAAATGATGCTAAAAATTTCCAAACAAGAGGTTCCCAAAGTTAAAATTCCAAGTTTCAATCAAGGTGAGTCTCCCATGCCTTCCAATCTTGAAATTCCAAATTTTAGGAGCTTCCCTTTATGTTAAGAACCTATTATTGAGCAAGAAGCTAGCACAACTACTAGTTTTTCAAACCCATTTTTTGGAGAAGGTATTCCTATGATCAAAACACTATGCTTCATACAAGAGGAATCTATTCTGAAGCAAGTTCAACTCACAATCCTTCAAGATCATCCTTTTCCCCAGCTTGTTCAGCCTCAAGAACCTCAGCAAAATCAGACTTCTTGTTTAGACACAATCACCCCATCCATAGAAGAATCCATTGATATCTTGATTTCTCAAGATAATCAGGTTGTAGATCAAGAAATAGAGGAGGTTGTAGTTGAAAATAAATAAGTTTTAGATGAAGAAAAGGCTGATGTTTCTTATGATCTAGTTGATATGATTAACAAACTTCCATGTTTTGTTGATGATGAGTAAGAAGAGTCTCAGATCACAACAGTGTTAGCCTCAAATCAACAAAAAGAAGGTAAAGGTGTTGATGTTCTAACCCCTCAACAAGGCTGCAATAAGGTAATAAACAATCCTCTTCCACAACAAAATGAAAAATAGAATGAAGAGAACTCATTTTGGGATGAACTTGATGTATTTGTTTCAAGCTTAGATTCTAGACTTCCATCTTTTGAAGAAATAAATCAAGAAAAACAAGTTGTTGAGGTAGAAAAGGATGTTCAAGTCTAAAATTTTGTCGATTTATTTGATGAACTTCCAGGATTTGTACATGAAGATGTGAAATGTTTGATTGAACTAACATCAATGACTAGTTTCAAGCAACAGGATGAAGGGAATCAGTTAGGCAAGGTGTTGATTCAGGAAGAAACAAATGAGGACAGTCATGTTTTGTAAGGTCAAGAGGTTGATTTACAAGAAAAGGTTGTTCAAGTAGAGCAAGAAAAACAACAAATCATAGATATTGAAGGTATGAGGTTTGAAAATCATCAAGGGAATCAGTTAGGCAAGGTACAAATTTAGAAAGAAACATGAGGACAGTCATAGTTTGGAAGGTCAAGAGGTTGATTCGCAAGAAAAGGTTGTTCAAGTAGAGCAAGAAAAACAACAAATCATAAATATTGAAGGTATGAGCTTTGAAAATAAAAATGAGAATAAGTTAGAGTATACATTGCATAATGAAATTGTTCATGGAGAGGACTTATTCTCAAGCATCACTGAAGTCTTTTACTCTAACATTGCTTACAACTTAGCACGTTTCAAGACAAATGATTGTGATCAACATAATCAGGTGACCAAAGATGTTGTGGTTGAAGAGACAACACATGAGAAAGAAGTCAACAAAAAGAGTCCTCGGTTTAGCATTTCAATAGGATGCCCAATCAGGCATCTCTCCATAATAGAGTCCAAGCATGAGATTGAGATTAAAGGACAATAGGGCCAACTTGTCATTCACTCTAAACCAGTAGTTTGGTTGATCAAAATCAGAGGGTGAGTAAGTTTGTTTATATTCTTCATGAAGAAGTGCAACAATTTATTGAATATCTTATTGTTCTTCATCTAGTTTCAATTTTTCATAAACATGTAAATCAATTTTTTTTGTTGAGAAGGGGAAGCTACTTTAACCAAAAAGTAAATGGATTTGTTTGAGGTTTTCACAGTTGTTTGGTTAGGGTAGGGTAAGGTAGTTTCATTTTAGTATTGTTTTGTTTTCAATAAGTGCAAATGTTACACAGTTTTTTGGCTCTGTCTCAAACAAAGTTATGTTAGTTTCTTTTAGTTTTGGTTTTGTTGTTGTATAGTTCCTGACAGTTGAGGTACATATAGTTTTCTGAGTCACAAAAGAGCAAGAAAAAACTCCTATGCCCAATGGATTGGTTAAGGCTACTAGTCTATATGCTTAGCATACAAACACCCTTAAGATGTCACCAAAATGTTACCCAATTTTTGCTGACAACTCAATCAAGTAGAGCTGAAATGAAGTTTGCAGATTTCGGGAACATTTAGAAACATTCAAGAGCAGAAGAATTAATACATTATTTGAAGCTTTCAGCTTCATTGTTTTGCTAACATGTTTGTTCACTGTGGAGATATAGGTGAAATTTCGTTGCTAGATTTTTTTTTTTTAATATTTCAGCATGTGGTGAAAAAATGGGCTCCCATAAGGGTTGAGCCCAGCATGCTGCCCTCTCAGATTTAAAAGATGCAACAATTTTTTTTGTGAATGGGTTTGCAAATAATGTTGAATTTGTATATGGGTCTTCTTGTAAATATTTAGGATTTGTATCTATTAAAGCAAGGGATAAGTTAATCAGTTAAGGTAATTCAAAATGCATAGTAGCATTCAGGTTTTGAAGGGTAGTAGTCTTTAGTTTAGGCAGTCAGTTTGAAAACTCATGATATGGATATCAATGTAATCGCATGATCAAAAAAGTTTTGAAAGATCTGCATCTTTTCGAGCTATAACCGAAGGTTTTTTTCCTGGTTCTTTCCTGCCGGTATGCTCGTCTGAACTAGGATTTTGTAATATTATATATATATAATACTATAGTGGCTTGCCACTTTTGCTTAAAAAAATGTTGAGTTCTATTTGAGAAAATAGACTATTAATGGTGATAGCATTCAAAAGAAATATTTTATGGACGAGAATATGAGCAAAAAAGTAACCATTAAAGGCCCTGCACCATAAGAATAATGGTCACGTGCTTTGATAATATCTCAAAAACTATGATCTAAGTTTTTTTGATTTTTGGATACAAATTAAAAACAATGAGGAAAAAAACCCTTTAAATTTCTCACTGACCCAGTTCATACTTTTTGAAAAAATTTCACCAGTCCTAAGGAAAAGTAACCATTCAAAGACCTTGCACCACAAGAAAAATGGTCGTGTGTATCGATCATATCTCAAAAACTACGATATGGGTTTTCGTTATATTTGGAAACAAATTAGAAAAGAATGGTGCAAAAGAACCCTTTAAATATCTCACCAACCCAGTTCATATTTTTTGAGAAAATAGATTGAAGGTGGAACTGAAAGTGTATCATGCGTTTGATGTCAAATTGAAGTCTTTTATCCTTGTTTCATGGTCGAATTAAGGTGATTCCAGGGTCCACATTGGTCATGCAATTACTTGTGTGTTTCTTGCATATTTTTTAGATAAAATGAACTATGCAATTAAATATTAAAGGTAATATTTTATTAATTACCTTAATATTTACCATATGATGCATAAAATGAGGGATTTTACATGTTAAGTATTAAAGTAATCACAACTAATTATCTTTAATATTTAATCAAACAGTTACCTTTTCCCCAAAATCATGCAAAAAATACAAGTGTAATGGACCTAAAGACATTTTCATGCATTTAGAGTTGAACTGGAGAGTTTGGTCCTATTTTGGAGTTGTCTCATACAGTTTCGAGGTCAACTTTGGTCAAACTAGTTGTGAGAGGGAGTTTGAGCCTATTTTTGCTCAAATTACTTTAGTTCTAACTCCCCTTTTTATGGATTTTCATCTTTTCTTGTGAGAGGATTTTTGAGATATTTTTCACCTACAGTTTGCTTCTAGTTCCACCTCTTGGCGCATTGGAGCTATCATATCATTGTATATATTAGAAAAGACTTAGTCTTTTTTTGCAATTCTTGCTTCTTTTCCTTTGCATTTGGAAAAGAGAAGTTGATCTTGTAACTTAGATTGATCCACTTGTAGCAACAATTCCTTCATTTTAAATAAATAAAGCAATAGTTTTCCTTCTTAATACTTCATGTGTTATGGTGTATGAGTGATCTGATGATATTTTTGTGAGCTTCATGCCTTACGAGATGCTCCCAATATTTTAGAATTTTCTCAGTCCTACTCTGAAGTCATCAATCTATAAGGCAAACTCTTTTTATCTAAACAATAAAGAAGGCACTTATTGGTAGGTTCTTCTCCTTTCATCCAATTATTGATATTGTTAGGAATCGAGCTTTTGAGAAATGAAAGATCAAAGGTCATGTTTTGGCTAGCGATTTGTTTGGTGGCATGTTTCTTTTAATGTTTTCCCTTTAGAAATATCTCCTTAGATTTTTGGTGGGAGTAACCTTGAATGTATATGTTGATGTCCTTTTCTATATTAACCCTCATCCTATGGATTTCACTTAGGTGTAGCCAAGGCGGAAAATATTTTAAGTACCTATGCTTAATTTTAAGGGTTAGAAAAGGTCAATGAATAAAAGGGTTAAAGACTTATTCTACACTTTAAGCCTTGCCAAGCTTTGGAGGGTGTCCCTAGAGATATTTTAAAGATTTTTTTTGGAAACCTAAGATGGCTTTGTGGTTTGTATCAACAACAATTCTTTATGGAGGGTTCTAATGCACATAATTTTTAGATCTCTTCTATTAGGTAGTTGAGTTTAATGATGCAATAAAGGATATAACTATTTAATTACCCATATAGATGTTAATCATTATAAGAACTTACCACATCATAGACAATAAAATAGCATTATACATAATCCTCCAGGGCTTTAACCAGTCACAAGATAACAATAGTTTTATTAGAATTTTGCAATGATGGCTTGTACACAATGGCTAGACAAATAAATTAAAAATAAAGTAATAAAAATATTTCTTTATTTTGAATGAATGTGGGTGGTCAACCTTCTACCATTAGACTAGTTCCTAATCTTGCAGGATATGGTATAATTTAAATGAAAGCCTAATGGTGCTACAAACCCTAACTTTCAAATGAGCTTGATATACTTGGCTCTATCTTGTAGAACTCAAACCCTTAAATTCCCTTTGATTTCAATAATGCAATCTCTACTTAATAATCCCTAAATCATTTTAGAGTATTATGTATCAGTTTTGGAAGATTTCTCATAAGGCATAGATGTGCACAAAATGAAAAAAATTCCACACCTATTAGATGTGAACTAACCAAGATCAAACATGAAGAAGAACATATATGATCCTAAGGTTTCCTTAAATCCCCTAAAACTAAAAAAAAATGGAGAAAAAATGCAAAATAAAATAAAAGTAATCTTTTATATTAATTTTTATGAAAATGTTTACAATGTCATTACAAATTACATACAAACTCAAAAGTTTAATTTGTATTCATAGACATAGGTAACACATGAAATATATCTTGACCTAGATGAGATTTTCCCATACAAATGTAAAAAATCTAACCCCTTATGTACAATAAAAAGCAGATGCCCTTACATAGATTTATTGCAAGGGCATGAAGAAAATGACTAATAGAGTGTGTAAGGAGAAACCACATCATCAACATCATGAAACATGTCTCTCAACTTTGAAAACATCAACTTGAGGTCAAAAAATGTGACTGTAGTCAACAAAATCCTCCCTTGAACATATGCATCAAACTACTCATAAATTGACACCAAAATCTATGCATAGAGGGAGTGAGTAAATCCATAAAATTTGTTAAAGGGTCACTTGAAACAGTGTGAAGAATCAAGCCTTGTAATATTTGATCACCTACAATAACTTTGACGTGGTCATAACATCGCCTTTCCATTAAATCTATGTCTTTAAGGTATAAATAAATATTTTTGTATTGTTTTTGTAGACACCTAAAAATGACTAACTCGTTTCTTCCAAAACATCATCATTTTCCATAATCATGTCTCATCAATTTTTCTTCTAAGTTTAATTAAATAATTGAATTATTTAATTAAATTAACATTCCCCTTTCATCCTTGATAATTAGATAATCTTAATTATTTAAAATTTGAATTTTCCCTCAATTTCTACTTTGATTAAATAATTTAATTAATTAATTAATTTAACTATTTCATCACTTTCCTCTATATTAATTATTCTTCTCTTGCACATTGATTAAGTAGTGCGTAATTATTTTATTAATTCATCTTCAACTAATCTTTTCTTAATCTTAATAATTTAATATTATTTATATTTATTTATTTGAACTAATTATTCTTCCATAAATTATCCTCTTCTAAAAATATATAAAATTAATATTTTATTTATTTTTCCCATATGCACATGAATTAAATAATTTATTTATTTAATTATTTTATTAATTCTCCATGTACTTTCCACTTGATTAGTTAACTCACACTCACTTCTAGTCCACTCTTTAATCTATTCAATCCTATATCTAATAAATTCAGTCTCACTTACAATCATTGTAATTATCTCATCAATTAATTCTCTTAACTGCTCCATACGGTCAATTAGCTCAAATCATGCAATCATTTAACTTCTCATTTCACTTAATCAATTCCTCTCAAGCATTCTCATACTTTGGTCTATTTAGTCTTCTATCTAATCTCAATTGTTGATTGATATCACACTCAATCTATAAATACAACCTTCATCCATCTCATTAGGGGCTCTCTCTCTCACCATTATCTCTATCTCTCTTTGCAATAAATCTATATGTATTATTATAATTAAGTGCTTTTGTAATAAAAATATGAGAGAAACTACAACACCATTCTTCAAGGTGCAATTCAAGAACAATTGAGCTAAGCAAGTTTATTGTGTAAGGCTTTATTTGTAGGTTTTATTTGTCTATTAATGCAATTTATTTACGCTTCATTGAGGTCTTTCATTTGATTTTGAATGGTTTATTGCTTTTGTTGTTCTTTAATCACTTTTATTTTACTGATCCACATTCTACACACTTAGTGGGACCCACATCCTAGATATTTTAAAGTTGTGTGTGTTTAAGTAGTTATAGGTTGAAACGGTATATTTGATCGGGATTTCAACATATTTGATTTCACAAATGATGTATATGATTCGACAAAAAATGCATTTGATCTAATAAATAGTTCAAAAAAATTAGGATTTTGGTACATTTGATCAAGCTTTCAATGCATTTGATCAGGGTTTCAATGCATACGACTCACCAAACAATGCATTTGATTAACATAGTGGTTACTATTTTGAAAATATAAAGGTTTATTGCATCATTCTTATTTTTTCTCTTTGATCACTGTTTATTGTTTTCCTATTAATATTTGATTGTGATCTACAAGTGTCTAACCCTAAGAACATTCCATCCATTTTCTTGTTAGGGTTTTTCATATATGTTTGGAAAAAAATATATTTTCTTGCAATTCAACGCAATTGATCTAGCTTTCGGTGCATTTGATTGAGGAAATGAAACACTTGATTGGGGAAAATATGCAATTGATTAGGTAAATAGTGCAAATGACAGGTATATAATTTAATAAGACCTCTATTTTTTCTAATTATTTTTCTATTCTTTCATGCATATGATTCTTCTTTTCACGCAATCGATTCATTCAGTTGTGTATTTGATCCAATATTTTACATAATTGATCTATGTCTTTTTCTTTGATATATATATATATAGAGGGATGGAACGTGGCCCATCTATTCTACCCCTAGTCTAGATGGTTTCTTTAGAATATTAGGCTCCACAAGTTCTTTTGGACAAGATGTGGTATGATATGTCTAGCGGTGTCTATATTGTCACTATTTTCGACTAACAGATATCATATTTATAAACAAGGGATTTGCCTATTGCTCTAACTACCTCCCCAATAGGTCTAGTAACTTCTATATTCTCCCATGCCTAGACATGGAGCAGTGTCACTTTCACTAATAAACTAGTGGCAGATTGATACCCCACCCGATTCATGTCACGATAAAGATGAGCTAAGATGCATTGCCCCCATGAAACCCTATCGTCCTCCATCATATGCTCTAGAACTCTACTCCATCCAACTAAGAATCCTCTAGACCTTTGATTGGGCATGATTTTATCACATATGAGTCCAACTACTACTAGGATGATATTATCCACAACCTTGATGTACTGTCAAAGGTCAATATGGTTGTCATCGATATCAAGCTTATCATCTCCTAACACCCGCTCCAACAACTCAATACCATAGTTAGGCTCATATATAACCCTAGCTATATGAATTGGAACTCTTAGGATGCACCATACATCCTCCATTGTAATAGTTTCCTTTCTCATTGGTATCCTAAATGAGGATATCTCTGAATGCCACCTCTCCACGATCGATTTCAAAAATGCATGGTGTGTCATAATCTCAGGCATGTACTCAATATGGTATAGTTTGATAGAACCAAGGAACTCGATGTCCATCCCGCTCAAATTTACCATCTAGTCTAGCACCCTAGGTTGTTGTCTTGCAACAAGATAGGATCGAATACCACTTGCAAGCATAGCTCCCACAATGTTACTTTACTTAAAATTTTGAAAAAAAACTATTTGAAAATCCCTAAGTCAAAAGTGAGCTTTTTAAAAAGTTTTGCTTTATCACAGTCATAAGCAAGCCTTTTTCAAAAGTGTCACATTACCAATATAAAAAATGAACCTATTTTCAATAACATCACTTTGTATCAATCAAAAGCAAAAAAAAATCCTAAAGTGACTCGCTTATGCAAAAGTGTCCCGCTAAGATAATTAGTGTCACATCGATGTTCATAAGCGTCACATCGAGTTTTAGAAGTGTCAAGTTTAACTCAACACATTTGATGACCTACCTTTAGCTAGCATTTAATGTACCTAAAGCTATGTACAAAAGTAAAAAGTCTAGGTACATATTGGGGGTCTACTTCAGTGGGTTATTGAAACTGTCAAACTATGTCTACATAGTGTGGGGCATGTGGAATGTTAGCCATCATGACAAGGTGTCTAAGAAGCAAATAAGCTCTGAGATTTAGAAATTTCTAAATCACAAGGTGCAAATGAATCGAAAACGACCCCAAATGCATATATGGTCCCCAAAACCCTAGTTTTCATCCCTCCCACCCCTTTCATCCTATTTCTCACCTTTCCCAATCCTCCTAATCAATTTCTTGGCCTCCCAAGACTTGATTTTTTCTCCTCTTCTTTGTTGAACTTATCCCATCATTCTGTCGTG
Source organism: Sequoia sempervirens (assembly GCA_007258455.2). NCBI lineage: Eukaryota > Viridiplantae > Streptophyta > Pinopsida > Cupressales > Cupressaceae > Sequoia > Sequoia sempervirens. Next base: position 435,836,372 of record VDFB02000015.1, on the reverse strand, counting down.
AGCTCAACCCAAAAATTATTTTTTGATCAACCTCTCAAGGGGACAACCTACCATCCTCCAATCATTCCTTAATCTGTTAGGGCATGGTGGGGCATCCAATTTTTTTTCCAATCAATATCATGTCTTTGAAACATCATAAGTACATTGTCTAAAAGAGGGGCAAAATGTAGACACCTAAAATTGTCTAAACACATCACACATTCATAATTCACTATTTTATATCATTTTCTCATTATCTCTTAATTCATAAATTTTAATTAAACAATTTCTAATTGTTTGATTAAATTCATTATTTTCCTCTATTAATTGAATAATTAATATTATTTGATTAATTCATCAAAATTCATTATTTTCCCCTAATTCACATTAATTAAATTTAAATTTCCATCTCTCCCTATTAATTAAATAATTTCAATTATTTAATTATACTATTTTTCCTCTCATACACCTAATTAAAGAATTTTCAACTATTTAATTAAATCCTAATTTCCTCTCACCTCACAATTAAATAATTTTCTTATTTATTTAACCAACTAATTTTTCTCCAACTTGGACATTGCATATTCTATTTTCAAAAAGGGAGTATTCTTTTTTTCAAAATATCTTCCTTCTAAAATATCTCAAACTAATTTCCTTGAAATGAGGAGATATTTTTAATTTTTTGAAGCTCTCATTCATTTTCATCCATTGATCTCTCGATCTGATCTTAACCATTGATCTTTATCCTTTGATCTCCACCATTGATCAAATCTCAAGAAATCTATAAACAAGCCATCCTCTTCATAAAAATCATTCACAACTCATGATAAATTAATAATCATTTAAGAGCATTTCTTCATCATGTTTTGAGCATTTGAGTAACATTTGTGAATCAAGATCATCATCAACCAAGCTTTTGCAACATGGATTATGCACAATTGAGAAATCCACATATTGAATTTGTATAATTCCAAACAATAGAGTACTAGGTTTGCAGGTGTATAGGAGCAAATTTGCACCCATTGTGTAAATTCCCCTTTTGCATCCCTCCACCTTAGAAAATCAAACCTGATTGTGAAATTCCACATCACCCATTCAAAATGCATCCACTTAGCATTTGTATTTTGTGTCGGTGGGGGAATTTTTGTTAGGGATGCGAGCGCGTCGCGTGGATGTTTACGCAACGCGCTACCATCCATGACAAATTCCTACCTTTGGAGTCTGCAGGGACGTTACATTCTCCATTGGGCATGAAGTGTAACACCTCTATGTCGACCAGCCTGCTCGAAAATGACTCTTTCCCTCCTAATCTCCCTTCAAATGCATCCATTTCACATTCATTCATACTTCTACAATCTATTGATCATTAAACTTCATTCTCTTAGCAATTCACAACATTTTCCTTGAGCAATTCCATTCATCTTGTTGCACTTTTGCCACCATTGGAGTTGTGACTTGGTGTCCCAAGGGACTGCTTCTTCGTTGTTGCGGTAGCGTAGACTTTACCAAGTTTGCATCATCCTCTATGTTCTTGGGGGCACCTCAATTGAGAAGGTTATATTGCTTCTTGATTTACGTAGCATAACATTGTTGTGGTTGTTCGATATTCCTTTTTGTTATTTCCTTTATCATATTTTCAATCTTGTGGCTTTCCTAGCTGTTCGTGGAGGTGGAAACACCAAAGAGGGGGTTTGACTGAGGCAACCCTATACAACCCCAATATTTTTCCTCTCTTGGCTGTGTGTAGGTGTACGTGTGTCTAGAGCTTGCTAGTGAGTTGGACTTTTAATGAGTTGGTCTTCATCACTTTCATTTTCTCTATCTCCTTTATTATCTTTATAATCATTCATTGCACTTCATTATTCTGTTCATTTTTTAAAACTTTATTAGCTAGATTGCAAGTAGGTTTTTCAGTAGTCGGGACTGTACTTTTCCACTTTTTGGCCGTATGGACGTCAATGCCCCAAAGAGATGCCAACACGTCACACTGTCGTCCTTGAACCGTGCTACCATCCTCAAGTAGAGAGTTGTATGAGGTTCAATTCAGATTCCAGAAATTAGCTCGTCTAGTCTCACCCAAGTATTTGGATCAGTAGAGTGATAGAAGCACTTGAGATTTCTCTTCATTCTCCATCCTTGACCTAAACGCTCACTTAGCTTGAGGTAAGTTAGGGCAGCCCTCCGCTCTTGGATCTCCATGACCTAGAGCCTTGGTGTGGTTGGTCCCCCTACCTTATATTTAGGTGAACTTGACATGAACCAATGTCTATCCATTGATTTGTGTTGAGACTTTTTCCCCTGTGCCTAGTGACTATTGTAAATCTAAATGTTGTGAAGGTTTATGAGCATCACAACCCAGTCTACGACCTCTAGGTACGTGGTTAGAAGTGTGTGACACCTACCAATGGAAAAGACGAAGGTCACTTCTAGTTTTACTACTAGTTTTTCTACAAGCTTTACTGACGAGATGTGTTTCATAGATGATACCACTCATGCACCCACTTCTCGAGCATCCCCTATCGCTTCATCTGTAGATGAGGATGATGTTCATATTCCTACAAAAAATATTTTGGCACTAGATAGGAGGTTGTTGGACCTCGTGAATCATTTGGAGAAAGCAACAGACACGGCAAGGGACGCTAGATTTGTTAGCGAGGTGAGATATATGTTAGGAAAGGATCAAACAAGTATAGAGTTCTTACATGGCCTTACTGATATGATCGAAGCGTACATCCCATCGTATAGCACTAGGTCAGGTACTACCTGAGGAGAGGTGCTTGACACTTATGAGAGACAAATAGGCTTCTCAATGCCTACCACGCATGTATGAATGGCCAAAATGGGCCCTTTGATCAGTGTTTCCTCTACTTCTCAAAGACCTAACACTATCAAAGTGAGTAAAATACCAGTTGGTTTTAGATTCACCCCTCCTACTGCCCTTGGCGGTGGGGGCTCTGGTGGAATGAGTGGTGGCAACTTTGGTAGTGAAGGGGCACTAGTGAAGGTGGCTTTGGTGGAGGCCATGGTGGTGGCTTCGGTAGTGGAGGTGGCTTCGATGGAGGTCCTACTAGTGGTGGTGGCTCCAACGGTGGTTACGGCGATGAATCTGGAGGTGGTTCTAGTGGTAGTGATTATGGGGGAGGTTCCACTAGGCCTTTTTCATCTTCTGACCCTATTTTAAATTTTCTTCTTCAGAACATGGGTCAGATGCAAAACTAGTTGGTGAGCCTTTCCCAAGCCTTTGCCCAACCTATTTTTCAACCTTTCTTCCATCATAGCCCATTGTTAGTGGCAATCTTGAGTACCCCCTTTCCTGCAGGGAATGGAGATTCCTAAGTTTGAAAAGTATGGTGGTAAAGGAGATTCATAGATGCATGTGTCAACCTTCAATGCTATGTGTACAAATTTCTTTCATCACGATGCTTAAATGGAAAAATTATTTCCTTGATCTCTCAAAGACACAACACTCAAGTGGTATTATTCCTTGCCCAACAATTCTATATTTTCATTTGATCAACTCATCAATCATTTTCTCTAAAAATTCTAGGCTAACATTAGTCTGAAGATGACCTTCTCGGATCTCATCTGATATAAGTAGGGAGATAACAAGAGGACAATTGACTTCATAGCGCGATACCAAGCACTCTTTTCATAGATCTTGTACCTATTGCTCGACTCTGATGTACAAAAGGTGTTTATAGGCAACGTGCAACGAGCCTGGCATAATTTTTTTTCCCTAATTAAATACCCTTCCTTTGCGCATCTGTGTGTTGTGTTGCGAAAGTATCAACAAACGATAGTTCAGTTTGAGGGATCTTCTTCACGCTCTCATTTAGAAGGAAATTCTATTGTGTCCATCTCGAGAAAAGGAAAAGTTGTTACAAATGTAGTTTCTGTGACTAACAATCATGACCTCAAGCGTAGCAGGAAGTTTACAAAGTTAACAAAATATTATTCTTCCATTTTAAAAAAGTTGTTAAAGGATAAGATCATAACTTTGGAAAACTGCCGAACTCTAAAGGAACCCTATCCTGATTGCTATGATGGGAATTATTTTTTTGAGTACCATCATGTTAATGGGAATGATACCAAGCATTACATGAACCTGCGTCATGAGATACATGACCACATCGATGACAATACCATCTGTCTCGATGGGAAGAAACAAAACACAAATAAGTCGGTAGCAAAGGTCGATAGTGAGTTACAGATTTACACGGACCCATTCTCATCCCATTCTACAAACTTGATTATTGACCCCTTTGACGCTTCTCCTCAACCCTCGACATATGTTAATATGGTTTTGATTACTCCTCCCTCACAACCTGCGATTGGTTCACCAGATGTGACTTTCACCTCGCAGGACTTGCCCTTGAATAATAAGCCCTCTCCTCTATACATATCTACTCACCTCAATGGAAAAATTATGACAGGAGTCTTAGTTGACCCCATGAACTGGGTAAATGTTATTATGGAGGAGACATTATGGTTAAATTTTTTACAAAGGGAGGAATATGAGGAAACAAAATCTATCGTATGTACACACGACAAACTCTCTTAAGCCATATGGCTCTATAACTCTTTTCATCCTAGTTGAACCTAGAGCTGTGGATACAACCTTTGATGTCATTCCAGAATCCGATTTGCTTAGGGTGAAGTTGGGCATCCTGTGGCTAGCTTCCATGAACGAAATTGCTTTCGTTATTCACAAATGTTTAAAGTTCTCTCACGAAGGTGTCCTGTACGTTGTGCATGAAACTGGATATCAACCATTGGTATCCCATGGGGGTTATTCATTGGATAATTTTTGGCCTACCCTAGTTGGTTTCTCCCTTCTAGAACAAACCTACTTTATTGAAATTACGTAAAGTACAAAACTGGGGGCAAAGGACAACAAAAAGTGACTCCTCCGATAGTGCAGCAACAAGCTACCTCCTCCTCTTGGAAGGGAAAGGAGAAGCCTACCTGTCCTCAGGGAACCACTTATGCCTCCCTTCCTGAAGAAGAGCTTTAGGTGACTACTAATTTTTGCATAAGGAGTCTGACGATACCTACTTGGCATAAGGCTAAGGTTTGGGTATCTGACCTTCCTACCTTCCCCACAGGCCCTCGACCCAGTATGTATGGTAAGGGGAAGGATCCCCATGGGGAGTCCTCTATGTCTTGGCCTCTGCAACATCCTACCACTCCTGCCTCCAAGGCAGTGAATGGGAAGAGGCCCGCTGTCGAGGTGTTAGAGTCAAATCCCCCCACTATTCCAACCTCCTCTCAATCTCTCCCTCCTTATCCTATCCAGGAGTCTCTCCCTTCATCGGAAATGACCGTGTTGGACACTTTGATGGTTGAGCAAGAGCCTTCTATTCCATCTCAAATTCTAACCTCTAACTTTCAGAGTCGCGGGAACTGCCTTGCGCATGAGCGCAAGCATCGACGAAAGGCTTTGGCTACTGAGTAGGCCGCTTTGTAGAAGAAGGAAGGGTTGTCGACCACCCCTATTTCAAGGCCTATTGTGGTGTCCTCCTCTCCTCTCCCCTCTACTTTATTTCAATCAACCCCAGTGCTGCTTCCAGCTCTTGTTGCGAGTGTAAACGTTCATGACCCTAAAGGGGTGCAGGTGTTTATTGTTCCTTCGGTTGAGCCACCTCTCTTGATGTCCCTTCCAAACATCCCACCGTTCTCAAAGATTGCGGACATGCCGAACACCTCAGTGGTGTCTATCATGGTTTTCTCCTCCTCCTCTATGCCTTCTTCCTCATCCATGGGGATATCACATCCTCCAACAAAGTAGAAGATGGAGGATGGCCCCACTAGAGATGGAGGGTGAAAGATGAGTCCACCTTCTTTAGAGGGTGGTTCTGCATTAACGTGTATCATCCTAGTGATGAAAGAAGTTAAGACGTCCCTCGAGTTCATCACTACTCCTAAGTCACTCGATGATCCTAGCAGTGAATCTCGAGCGTGGCCTCCCTCATTCATTTAGGAAACACATGGCACTCCTATGAAGTGCATGTTTAACTCTTTGGACAAAGTCCTGACCCTTTCAACGATCTTCGCAAAGTCGCCGACCTTTACCCCACAAGAACTAAGTGGAGAAGACCTCACGGGGCCTTCTTCCTTGGCTCTTTTTGTGGGGGGGTCAGAGGGTTCCCCCTTGACATTTCGCCCTTGCAGGCTTTTTTGCCTTCCTTGTATAATGATCTAGATTGGGAGGTCAATAACCTCTTGGTTGATGAGTGTTAGGGGGAGCCTCTTCTTTATCTATAGTGTAGAGTGTGTGTGTGTGTTTGTGTTCCTGGATGACCCTTGTAACCCTCGTAGGTGCTTGGATATAGGAGTGATTATGTGTCGTAAAAATTCCTCTATTTGTGGCATCATTCTTCCTCTGTTATGTGTATTGATCTTCGACAATTGGGGATGCTGCAAAGTGTTGGGGGAATTTAGGATTCCCTTCCATGTTGACCCAATTTTTTATTTTTATTTATTTTTCTCATGTATTCTTCATATGGTCTGATATAGTCAGGGGTCAACGACAGTTCAGTAATTTATATTATTATACTTATATATATATTTATGAGCAACTCTGACCCTAAAATATTAGATCGCCCTTGTGCCCCTTGTTCATGATTTTGTTTTTATTTAGATTGTTTCTCTCTTATCTTTCGTGCTTGCTTTGTGATGTTGTGGTGCTTATGTTTTGTCCCTCGCATGTGCGACAACATTACCATGGTGACATCTCACTATGTTCCGCAAGCCACAACATCACTTTTTCATTCTTTCTATTCTCTCCTTAGGATTCCACGTGCCTTTGCATTCAACACACACCATCCTAAGGAGGGGCTATCATGTCAACTTTGATTTTCAAAAAATGGATTTGATGACCAATGAATCTTTTCTCGAAAATTCTTTCAAATTTTTTTTCAAAAATCACATTCTCAACAAGGACCCCCAGCAGAATATGTTTCCTTCGTCATGGGTTCGCAAAGAAAGAACTTGAAGAACTTTCCTCCGAGGAGGGAGAAAATTTTCCTGTGGGAGAAGCCTTGACCTTTCCCTTGCAAGGGGGCATTTTCTTCCTTTCAAATTCCTTGATGAAGTAAACATCTTTCGAAAGGATTCCTTGATGTTCAATCGACTTGCAAAAAATGCACTCTCACTTTCAAACAACACATCCCTTGAGTTGACCCCTTTTCTTTTGAAGGGTTCCCAAGGGAACCCTTTGGAAGCTCTTCCTTCAATTCTTTGACTGTCTACTTGTTTGCCTACATGGGTGCTCCTTTTTTTCTAACATGTTTTATCTACAAATTAACATGTTGCTTTGTAGGTGCGCCTGTAAAGTTTCTTTCCAATTTGACTCTGTGAAGTCCCCTCACATTGGGCTTCCTTCAGGAGAGAGTACTTGGGGGGAACCTTCTTTGTAGGTTTGAGGGCATGTGAAGCGCTTGCATCCTGCAAGATTTTTCCAATATCATTAGTCTACGGGCCTTCGATGCACTTTGTTCAACTATGTAGTTCTAAGGAGCTATGGAGTCCTTTTCTTTGAACCTCCTCAGGAGAGAGTACCTATGGAGTTATTTGCTTGCTCTATGCTTTCGAGCTCGCTAGATTGTGGTCTGCTTCCCTAACGGTTCAGGTATACGTTTTTAAACTCTTTGATCTACTTTACCGAACATTCGTTGACACTCATGCTCAGTAAAGTGGGGGGAAAATGTATAGGAGTGAATTTGCACCCCTTGTTTAAATTCCCATTTTGCATCCCTCCACCTTAGAAATCAAACCCGGTTGTGAAATTCCACAACACCCATTCAAAATGCATCCACTTGGTGCTTTTCATTTGTGTTAGTGGGGGAATTTTCATTAGGGACATGAGTGCAACGTGTAGATTTCTGCATGGCACGCTGTCATCCCTGAAAGATTCTTGCATTTAGAGTCCACAGGGACATTACGTTCTCCATTGGGAATGAAACGTAACGCCTTTGTGTTGACCAATCACCCCAAAAATGACTCTTTCCATCCTAATCTCCCTTCAATGCATCCATTTCACATTCATTCATACTTCTATGATCTCTTGAGCATTCAACTTCATTCTCTTAGTAATTCGCAACATTTTCCTTGAGCAATTCCATCCATCTTGTTGCACTTTTTCCACCATTGGAGTTGTGACTTGGTTTCCTGAGGGACTACTTCGTTGTTGCAACAATGTAGAATTTACCAAGTTTGCATCCTCCTCTACGTGCTTGAGGGCACCTCGATTGAGAAGGTGATATTGCTTCTTGATTTGCATAGCATAACATTGTTGTGATTGTTCGGTATTCCTTTTTGTTATTTCCTTTATCACATTTTCTATCTCATGGATTTCATGACTGTCCATGGAGGTGGAAACACCAAAGTGGGGGTTTGACTGAGGTAAAACCCTATACAACCCCAACATTTTTCCTCTCTTGGTTGTGTGAACCAACATCCATAATTTTGGTCTCTTAATTTTTTCGTCTAACCTCTTAAGGGGGAAACCTACCATCCTCCCATCATTCCTTCATATGTTGGGGCATAGTGGGGCATCAACAAATTTTAATAATCAGAAAATGTCCTTGAAACAATGTAACAGGTGCATTGTCTCAAAGAGGGGAAAATGTAGACACCTAAAATTGTCTAAACACATCACACATTCATAATTTGCTATTTTACATCATTTTCCTCATTATCTCCTAATTCATCAATTTTAATTAAATAATATCTAATTATTTGATTAAATTCATTTTTTTCCTCTATTGATTAAGTAATTAATATTATTTGATTAATTCATCAAAACCCATTATTTTCCCTAATTCACATTAATTAAATAATTTTGAACTATTTAATTAAATTCAAATTTCTCTCTCCCCATTGATTAAATAATTTCAATTGTTTAATTAATACTTTTTTTTTCTTCTCATACACGTAATTAAATAATTTTTAATTATTTAATAAATCCTAGTTTTCTCTCACCTTATAATTAAATAATTTTCTTAATTATTTAATTTACTAATTTTCCTCCAACTTGCACATGACATATTCCATTCTCAAAAAGAGAATACTCTTTTTTTCAAAATATCTTTCCTCCAAATTATCTCTAACTAATTTATGTGAAATGAGGAGATATTTTTCAGTTAACTAAAACTCTCATTCATTTTCATCCATTAATCTCTTGTTCTAATCTTAATCATTGATCTCTTGATTAATCTTAACTCCTGCTGAAAATCTATCTATTTTTAGTACTATTACATGATTTCTCATTTGTTTGTCAAACTTGTCAATTATTTGTGTCTAAAAAAAGTAAGACTAATTGAGAACTAAAAAAATTTAAATACATGAAAAATCTCCAAAAATCTAGAAAGCCTAAATTTGAAAATTCCTCAAAAAACATGAAAATGCCATTTTGAGGCTTTAGATGGTTGAAAGCGGATAGTGTCAAGACGTGATCCAATTGATTAGAATCAACTCTTCAAGACACTCCTCCATGTAAAATTTCAAGTCAAACAAATTGAATTAGAAGATATTCCTTAATATTTATACATAAATACAATTTTATACCAACTTAATTTTTTTATATTTCTATCATATAACTATTTTTTCCTCCAATACTACATTTTATTTTATTTTTCTTTATTTTCAATTGAAAAATGCTTCATTTCCAATAAAAATATTTTAATTTTACTAAACACTAGGTTCAAATAACTTATGTGGATAAATATGTAGTCTAAAATTGTGCATAATAACTATTTTTATAAGTAAAAATCATTAATGGTGTCATTAGAAAGCCCAATTTAGAATTCTGTATATGTAGGAATAATAGATATATGTACCATATTTTGATTAAAAACTATTAATGGTGTCATTGGAAAAATCAATTTAGAGTTTTATATATCTAAGAATAATGGATGTATCTATTACCTTTGACCATACTTTTCCTCCTTCATTGCATAAAAATAAGATGGTCTATCTAATTTCTATATTTTATAAAAACTCTCTTTTCAAAACCTTTCAATCTTTAATTTTTAAAAAAATTAATCTAGTTAAATAATAATTAATTTATTAATTTAAATAATAATTTTTTTGTTTATGAAAAAAATTAATAAAATAATATTTTTAGTTCACATATAATCTTAAAGATAAAATTTATTTTATTAGTTTTTCTTTTATCAATCTAATTTAAATATATACTTTATTTCAAAAAAATAAAGAATTAGATTTATCTTTTTCTTTAATTTTCAATTCTAATTCAATACTAAGCTCATTTCAAAACTAATTTTAAAGAAAAAGTTATTTAAACCAATTAAAAAATTATTTTTTAACTAATTCATCTAATTTCTAAATTCTAAAATGAAGTTTACATCATCAATAATTTAAAATAAGATAAATAAAATTCAAATCTAATTTAACTTTACTACTTTTAAAATATATATATATATATATTTTATTATTTTTATTTTTTTTAATCGGTAAACGTTGCTAGGGGCAGCACCCTATATTAAATTTCCAAAAAATATTACATGTGCTTTATCAAAAATGGTTGGTAGGTCTTTTCTATAGTGTTGACCTACCAGCCCACCAAGCTACTCAACAAGCTACCCGTTCATGAAGTGCACGACAAAATCCGGTTGTCGTTTCTATATTAATGGAAAACTAGTAGTATGACGTATACAAAACACTTGATCTATGCTATCCATACTACACATTCAGGACTGACACAGAGGAAAACTAACTATGTACTATTGAAGGAAATAGTCACATAAAAACACTTAAAAGAACACCCACCCTGAAAACTTTGTAGGTAACCGAGGCTCAAAAATCATCGCCTTCATCTTCAAACTCGCACCTCTTCATGTATGCCTTGTAGCTGGAGATTATAGGGCAATCTGGACCGCAGTTCCTGTGTGTCGGACCTTTGGATTTTTCCTCCAGGTCTCGTTGGTCATTTTCCTGCCATTCTTCCCCTTCTCCCAGCCCCCATTCCTGGTCATCATGATCTGCATTTAGCTCATCCTCTATCTCTTCATCCACCATATACCTTCTGATCCAGCCCCTGGGAAGGTTTGTGGTTAATTTCGCAGCTCTAAGGAAGAAAATGTTTCTATCCCTTTCTTCCCATAGTTTTTCGAAGCCTTCTGGATCAATAGTGCATATCAGAGCGAATTTCATAACCTCACGACCTCTCATGCGTGTCATATAGTAATTTTGTGGCATAGGAATTTTCCTTTCACCATCCGCATTGTCCAATGCTGCGTCAATTTCACCTAGCTAGGCATGCTCAAAAACCATATAGGTAAGTTTTTTTCCCAACGCCTTGGAAATTCCCATGTGTAGGAGAACTGCAAGAAACATTGTCGGTATCTTCATGTTGCCTCTCGCTCTGTGATAGGCATTCAAGAATTTTGGACCCAACACTCTCTTAGTAGCCTTTAAGATGAGTGGGTGGGAGGATTGTAGCAGACCCTGAAGCTGTTTGTCCATAATTTCACCATGAAAAGCTTGTATTTGCTTATCACTCTCTAGTGTCAATGGCATCTCCATTGGTCTCCTTTCCCACGCCTTCCGGAAGTTTCTAATATGTTGCTTAGAAGCAGATAAGAACGAATATGTTGGGGTTGTCTTTGTAAGCCTCAAGATTAATTGCTAATGAAAATAAAGTATCGATCTCTACCTACAAATGTGACAAACAACTATTTCAATTGTGAAGAGTACTCATTCCTAGGCATGCGCATTAAAGTGGAAACCGACATTCTTGTGAGGAAGTAATTTTTCCTTATTTAAGGATGACAACCCATGTCTTGTTAAGGATGACAAGAGAATGCGGCCTTTCCTCCCATAGGATTTTGGGCGCCGCCAAAACCAAGACCGATGCCAAAAATTTTGGGAAGGCTTTCTTAAATCTTTAATCCTTTGAGGTCCTAGCTGGCCAATTCTGTGGCTGCTTTTGCCAGCTCATCTGCTTTGGTGTTACCCTCCCTGTATATATGACTAACTTTGAAGGATGCAAACCCGTCTGCCAATTCCTTGACTTGCTGTAGTAAATGATTTAATTTCCAGTTAGGCGTAGATCCTTACGAATTGCATTGATAGAAATTAGTGAGTCTCCCTCCAAGTGGATCTGGCTGAATTTCATCTCTCTACCTAGTTGCAAACCAAAAAAATAAATTTTAATTACTTTCAATAAAGCTAATCAATATAAATACAAATTTATTCAATATATTTAATTAATAAAATGAATTTGAATAAGCAATTACACTTTATTATCACATCTAAATTATTTAATTTGTCTTGTTTAATTAATTCAAACAAATATTTACTTCACTTTTTAGATGATAGATTTGTTGCACTTCACAAAACAAATCTAGTTCACCTACTCGTAATACATGTTCTTATACATAGAACATCTTGACACACATGTCTTAGTAGTATTGTTAGATAAATAATTCATTTAGCAATATATTCCAATTTATGATTTTCAAAATAAATGATAAAGTTTAATTGAACTTCCATTTTGAAAACAAGTATAGGAGTAGCAAATAATTTTAAACCAAAATTAGCAATTATTTAAAATTATGTGCTTTGTTCATTCTCTAAAGCTCCATTTTTTAATCTTGTTTTGAGTGGGAATAAGGTTAGTCAACTTTGAGGGGCCACATGCCCCCCACTCCCTCTCCTTGAAACTATTGCTACCCCCTCGAGTTGTACCTATGTTTTTTTTATGGTACCAAGGTAGGTGGTTCAAAGAAATGGATGGATATCATATTAGGCAAAGACCATGAGACCCATGCGACGAGTTTCTTGGATGTTCTTCCAAAGCTATTGGTTTCTAAAGAAGGAACAATTATAAAGTTTTTGGACTCAAAAGTGAGCTCGATCATTTCATCCATAGACAATACTCTAGTGGGAAAGTTATTTTCATTTCATCCCAATATTGATATTATTAGGAGATGTGCTTCAGAAAAATGGAAACCTAAGGTTAGTTTTTTTTTAGTTCTATATTGGGGGAATGTTCCTCGAGTTTACCCTTCAGGAAGACCTTTTCAAGTTCATGTTGGAGGGCCATGGCTTTATGGAAAATGTAGTCTTTATCTTTGTAGATGGAAAATGGGATTTGATCCCAAAGCATATCTAACCAAATCAACTCTTGTTTAGGTGTGACTCCCAAATCTTGCTCTTGAAGTATGGGATGACGAGGTTTTTGCATAGATTTCGAACTCCTTTGGTAATTTTATAAATATGGATAGGGTGACAAAGGATAATTTAGGTTGGTTTATGCTAGGTTTTGCATTAATGTGGATTTTTTCAATTTTCTACCAACATCCATAATTTTGGTCTCTTAATTTGGAAAATGGGTTCAACTCATTTTGTATGAAAACTCAAAAAAATTCTATTAAAATTGCTCAGATTTTGGACACCTAATAATTCAATATCCAACACTTAGGAAAGTTTCTAATATTCATGCTAATAAGGGGTGGGGGGGGGAACTAATTGATAAGCTTAAAGAACCTTTGTCTCCTACAAACTTTGAGGGTTCTCCTTTTGAATAAGATATCCTCAAGCTTATGCTTTCCCCTCAAGAAAAAAAGGAGTTATCCATAGAAGTTCCTCAATAAAATATATTGGAATCAATAATGAAAGTTGCAAGTGATTTTTCATCTGAGTCATTAGTTGATATTTTTTCATGATAATTTAGTTTATTTTCTCCATAGATTTTTCATTCTAAATCTTTATTTTTAGTTTTTTTATAAAAATGAGAGTTGGTAGCAATCCACATGACCATAACTTCTTGATTATATGTCTTTGTTTGTATGTATACACACACACACACATATATATGTATGTGTGTATATACATATATGTACACACACACATATATATGTGTGTGTGTTTTTGTATACATATATACACATATATATGTGTGTGTGTATATACATACATATATATATACACACACACACACATACACATATATTTGTGCATATATGTATGCATACATATACATATATGTATATATATAGGAATGTTTGGAACTATTTCAACCCATGAATTTTGTGAAGATAAGGTGTTAGAAAATGTCTCTAAGAAACCTGCTAAGGTTAGATCATATGTCAAAAGGATAAAAGTTTCAAAAGATTGTAGTATGGTTATAGAAGTTAAAGAAAAGAAAAAGAATATATATCTATATATATATATCTTTTGATGAATTTGAAAATTAAAAAAAAAATCAAAGAAAATAGAAAAGGAACAAACTAGAGACACAAAAATAATTCCAAGATCTTTTTTATTTTTCATATGATGTCAAAAAATTTAGAAGTTTCTATTATACTAATAGTAATAATTTAGCTCTTGAACACATTTATGAAGATAAGTATGGTATTGATTCTAAATAAAGCTAAGAAAACTCTTTCTCATGATTACTGTGAATACCTTGAATAAACTTCTATAGGTGAATCTTCTACAAGTTATGTTGATTCTCAATAAGTATCATAATAGTTTCCCTATAGGAGGATATACCATTAATAATATATAGAAATTGGTAAAAAAAATTGAAATCCTTCTTATTGAATCCTCCAATGCTCCTACAATGTATATTCAAACTAACCCTTTCAAGGCCAAGAATGAAAATAATACTCTCTTTCATATTCTTAATCCATGCATTGACTTCCCTAATATCCAACTTGAATAGTGCATTAAATGTACCAAAAAATATATTGGTGACTGATGCCTACCTACTGGCTAGCCAATTGTAAAGAGGATCAAGCATTTTTTCAAGTATCACTGCATCCTTCAATTTGATGACATCTTTGGCATACCTAGCATTCATCTTGTACCTAAAATTGGAAGATGGAAATCCTTGAATGGGACAATAGCTAGTAGCACAACAAGTGAATCTTGTACAAAGTGTAAATTACCATTGGAAGACATGGTAAACACACATGTTTACCACTGCAAGTAAATTTATGTAATATATTTGTAATAATAGGAAATTTTCAATGTTATTAGATCCTTAGGTCATCTGGTCTTCTATTCTAGATAATTTACTTCCACATTTTCCTTTTGATTGAAAGGTATATTTTAAAGCAAGCACACGTGTTTTTTATGCCATGATGTTACACACATTAATATATAACAATAAAAATCAAACCTATCATAAAATTAAGATCCTTGTAGCCACTTATGGGTGTTAAGTGGACCATTCTCACTTTTTGGGTTCCATAAAAGAGATTTTAATTAGTGAAATATTCATATTTTTATGCTTATTAATATTAATAGTGTAGACACTAAAAAATGTCCTAGATGATATCATACACTTGAATCAGGTTTACTAACATCATTTCCACTTCAAACCCATCCTCTTTTCACTTAATTAATTGAATTAGCCTAGCTAATTAATTAATTGCATCATTTTTCATCTATTAACCTAACACATTTAATTGGGTTAATTCACCCCCCTTTCACGCTAGCATTTCATCCTATTAAATTCAATAAATCAAAATATTCAATTTAATTCCCTAAGACTTTTAATTTAATTAAACAACCCTAAGTTATTTAATTAAATGTCATTTCATCTCCCCCCCATTCATTAAATCATTTAATTTAATGAATACCACTTTAATTCTTCAAATCCCCTAATTGTATGATTAAACCTTGTTTAATTAGCAATTAAACTAATCTTCCTCCAAAAAGGGAATATTCCCATGGAATATTCCTTATCCTTTTTTTTGCACAATTAAAACCTTCTTTTAATTTGCAAAATATCTATTTCCTCACCCGTGAGAATATTCCAAAGAATATTCTCTCTCCTCCAATCATCTCACTTGGCTTCTTGAATAAGCTAAACCTTTAACCTCTTGAGCAAGTCACTTGGTGACCTGTGTGTGTAGGCCAAAAGTGTGTTTAATTGGAACAAATGTGAGCCCTTGATTATCTCATCTTGCACTCTCATTTGTTGATGAGAATCCATGATCCATGCCTCCCATTTCCTCCATCCTTGACCGTTGATTGATCTTTTTGATCTCAACCCTTTATTTCTCATTTTCTCTCCTATAAATAGAACACTATTTGGAGACAAATGGATCCATATTTCAATTGCAAACTCATGTTGTTGAGTTCACTTGCATTCACACTCTCAATTTACTCACTTTTAGCTTGTTTTAGTTCATTTTTAGTTACATAATCGGTTAAGACATCCATTAATGGCTTCCATGCATCCATCTTAGCTTGTTTATAAATTAAGGGTTTCCATATTTTAGCTTAGAATTAGCTTAGATTAGCTTAGCAATTGCATAGTTAGATCAATTTTAGCATAAAATCATATTAATTTAGCTTGCATCATATTTGATTTAGCATGAATCAGGTTTTCATCCATTTATCACAATGGTTTCATCATTTCTCTTCCATAGAATCGATTTAAATAGGCTCACTAATCACAGGATTGGGAAAGGGTCATTGTTCCACATCAACACGACACCAATTCCAAAACAGGATAAGTTTCAAATGGGTTAGAGTAGGAATTTAACTATTTTTTGTAGTTTGTAATTATTAGTTTCAATAAATGCTTAGTTTAACTTTCAATTTGAATGATCTTGTTTGTGATGGAGGTTTAGTGGTTAAATTATGCTTTGATTCATCATGGATCAAGCATAATCGACCCACACTGACAATACCTGGTCCATATTCTGGTGCTAGAAGGAGGGAAAACCATTAATTTAATAATTTTTTAGCTTGAATTCCATTCGTTTTCTTTTTTGCAGGATACAACGACGCCTAAATCAAATACAATGATGCATTTGAAGTGCACCGCCATATAGCGACACTATCTCAATTTCATATTGTGATGCCAATTAAATGCGCTAACGTTGATTTAAAATCTGGCAACACTAATTTAATATAAAGGTATTGAAGATTTTAAATGGAAATGCCCCAAATTCACTAGAGCGACGCCCGACAAAATACCGACGCTATCATGCTCTCTATTTTTGCTGCAGAGTGATGCCCAAATTCACTAGAGTGACGCCCAAATTTCAAAACGTGATGTTATCGTGTTCAACAGTACCTAACTAGGGTAAGGAGTTTTATGATCATTTTTTAACATGTGCTTTAATTTTCTTGATTTTTCATATCACAAATGCACTTCTAACATTGTTCTAGTTGTTAGACTAACATGGTTTTGTAGGTTGGATGACATGGAGCTAAAGTGAAGAAAGCCTTCTTATCTTGAAATTCTATAATTGTAACAAACGTTTGACGCTTTTGGGGCAATTATAACCCAACTTTTTATGCTTTCTACTTTATGCTCTAGGACCTCACTAAATTTCAATTGGGTTTTGTTGTCTCCTAAAATTGCACCCTTGCTAAGTTGCAGAACTTAGCATTTTGGAGAAACATGGGAACATTCCTAGGCTTGTGGGTTACCTAAACTTGGAATGGACCTCCAAAGAAAATTGGATCCTAAGGTACTCACCTAAAACTATTCTTCTTGTTGGGAAAAGGGTAAGAAAGAAACATGAATATGAAAACTAACTCCTATGGTGATGCACCAAAATGTTATCTAAAACCTATAAAGCTGCTTATACACATAGTTTCAATCAACAACAAGCTTAACATGCACAACTCAAATACTTATATTCTTTGCATAAATATTTCATAAGGCTTTGATGCTTAACTCCTAGAAGGAAAAAATGCTTTTCATAACTTGAATCAATTGCATCTAACATAACTTATAACCTACAAATACATATACTTTCTGCAAAAAGGTGCTACTAATGAGACACAAAGACAAGGAATGAGGAAAATTCACAAGTAATTGTATTAATCACTCAAATGCACACAATAGAACAAAAGATTAAGAAGGAAAAATTACTTATCTTCATTGATCTCCACTTGGTGTAAATTGCTATACAAGTCTGTCCAAATGAGTTACAAAAATCTTCCACTTGAAAGAACTCCAAAAATGAGCTACAATACTTGCTAAAAGAAGAAATAACTCCCTTCAAAATCAATGTTTTAAGTTACTTATGCTTTTTTGAAGCTTGCAACACACATGTACTTCTAGAAACTTCTTGGTCGTGTATAACCAAAAAACCCTAAAAATAGCCCCCAAAACCCCTCTAGAATGACTCCAAAGTGAAGAAAAGTCAAGCCTTGTCCTTAACCATCATAAAAGCATGAGAAACTGCCCCTAGATGCTCTCATTCCCTCCAAAAACCTAGTAAAAAACAACCTACATACTTTCCACATGTTTGGCACAAGTCGTCATTATTCAACCATATCTCCAAACTGTTTTGACTCATAGCTTTGGTGTGTTCAACACACCTCTATCTTGCATATACAAAACATTAAATAAAGTGATTTATAATTTTATCACTTTAATAATATTTTCACATTTTCAAATTGATGCAAGAGAAGCAAACACATGAGTCATCCATGCTTTAAGAGATCCTAAATTGCTCCAAATTGAGTCAAAAAATCCTATATTCTCTTCGAAGGTCAAGTAACCTCTCCAACTTCCCCCTACATGCTTGCAACAACATAAAACTCCAACTATATCCCCCTTTGACTAAATCTTAAAAGCATGTGCTTTATTATCTTTATTTTACAACTATAACATTATTTAAAGTGATTTATAAATCATCTTAAATAAAATTTTACATTTCAACCTTGTTGCAAAAAATAAAGACTCCTTGACTCGACCATTCTTTGATTGAATATACAAAAAGGACAATTGAAGACTTTGTGGAATATGTAAAAGAGGCATAAAGCACTAAGCATTTTATCAAAGTGGGTATTAGTTATATGCAAGGGAAATTTTAAAACAAAGGTAAAAAATACCTTTG
Organism: Sequoia sempervirens; assembly: GCA_007258455.2. Taxonomy (NCBI): domain Eukaryota; kingdom Viridiplantae; phylum Streptophyta; class Pinopsida; order Cupressales; family Cupressaceae; genus Sequoia; species Sequoia sempervirens. The sequence goes on along the minus strand of VDFB02000015.1, from coordinate 435,817,551 downwards.
GGAATCGTCCAAACCTTAGGGAAAATGAGAAAACGCTAAAGAAAACCACGAGCATTCATTGGAAAATGTGCCTCAACTTGTTGGCTTGAACCTATGTTAAAGACTTGGCGGATTTCCCCTTTGTTGGTCTTCATTGTCGGCCTATCGCCCAAATATTGAACCTTGTGACCTCTGTTGTGGAGTTCTGAAATATGATAACTGGGCAACAATGTGTTGGTCACAGGATCGTTGCAATCTCTAACTTTGGAACCTTGTCACAAATTTCAAAAGTTACTTAACTTCTTGACTGGCCGATCTCCTTCAGTATCGCGGTGTTCGGGAATTTCCTAATCTTCGATTGGGGGTTGTGAAGTTTCTGTTTTCTCTGATTAAGCGACAAGTCGATGGTTTGGTGGGACTGGTCTGTGTGGATGGCGATGACAGTGTACGGTGGTGACTTGGATGCTGACGAATGTGGGGACCACTTGGAGGTTGGGAGTTAAATATTTAAGTATTTTCTGGGAGACTTGTGAATATTGTAGATTCCCATCTTGATTCTCTGGAATTGCACAAGCGATGTACGTGTGTCTTGGTGGATACCACAGCGAACGACTGACAGTTTGGTGTGATAGTCAAATGCGATGGATGACTGATGTGTCGACACGTGGCACGATTTCATTTGTTGATTTTACATCACTGTTGTAAATCAACAATCATTGGCCAAAATTTGTATTTCATGTCAACGATATGTTTGCATTTATTGCATGAATTGACTCGGGGGTTGACAGAGTGCAAAAATGGAAATATTCTCTGTAACTGAATTTATTACAAGGCAACTTGATGCATGTTGTATGGTAGTGTGTGTAACCCGAGACAAAGGAAGCTTGTCGGCGAAGGAAAAAAAAAAAATGAAACCCTAATGGTTGTTGGTTGGTAGTTATAATTCATTGTATGTTGTATGAGCATTGAAACAGTGAGTGAGACGAACTGTATGTGGGTTTGGAGGTCAACCAAGGTGATGTTGTTGTGAGTTAACATCTGAGAGTGAAGTCTATAACTTTGTATGTAATTTATTTACTGTACTACAAAGTGACTTTACTTGGTGTGGTGGGTTTTTCTCCCATTCCCACGTATATCTAGTGTTATCTCTATGTGTGATATTTTTTGTCTGTCCTATTGTTCTGTGAATGTGCATCTCAAAAGTGTGTAACTTGCTAAATGTATGGTTTTTTCACTTCTATCCTGAGGATTTTGCATTAGGAAGGCGTTTTTGCACCTCTGCTTTTCTTACAAGTGGTATCAGAGCTTGTCTAGTTGTGTTATCCTTGTGAGTAGGGCTAGCTTTTTGTGCTAATCTTGTTCAGTGGGAGTCTTGCAAAAGAAGAATTGATTACTTTGTTTACTATTTAAGATGGAAAGTACATCAGGCATAATAGAAATTCAAAAGCTCGATGACAATTTTGAGTTGTGGAAACTCAAAATGGAAAACTTGTTGGTGGATAGAGACCTCTAGATTGTTGTGTCTGGAACTATGCCACAAAGTATGAAACAAGAAGATTGGGACCTCGTAGACAAAAAAGCTAGAGGGTTTATAAGAATTTTTTTGGCTGATTCTGTACTCCTAAATTTCCATGAGGAGAAGACTATATCTTCATTATGGAAGAAACTTGGTGACATTTATCAGGGAAAGTCTCTAGTGAATAAGTTATTCCTAAGGAAGAATTTGTACTCCTTGAATATGGAAGAAGGTGCATCTGTAGTAGACCATCTGAATTCATTTAATATGATTGTTGCTTAGTTGGCATCTATGGGTGTGAAGATAAAGGAGGAGGACCACTCTATGCTTTTGTTATGCTCCTTACTTGACACTTGGGACCATCTGGTAATGGATATTGGAAGTACAACAACTACTTTCAAGATGGAAGACATGGTTGCCTCATTGCTATCAGAAGAAATGCAGAGGAAGCCTTCTGAGATGGCCAGGGAGGCTCTTGTTGTTCAGGGTAGATCAAAGGAGAGAGGCAAGAAGAAGGACAAGAAGTCTAAATCCAAATCTAAAGGGAGATCAAAGTCTCCTAGTAAGAAGTCCAAGGTGAAATGCTGGAACTATGGGCAGTTTGGTCATATCTGAAAGGATTGTAAGGAGGAGAAAAAGAAGAAGAAGAATAACTCTTCAGATAATGACTCTTCTCAGAGTGATGTAGATTCCTTCATTGCAGCCTTGGCGACTTAAGCATCAGATGATGTTTGGCTGATTGATTCAAGTGCATCTTTTCACATGACATCTCACAGAGAGTGGTTCACTAAGTATGAAAAGTATGCTGGTGGAAAGGTGTACCTAGAAATTGATTCAACTCTGGAAATTGTTGGTCATGGAAGAGTCAAATCCAATTCCTGGAAAGAAGAATCAAAGGGATTGGTGATGTACTGCACATACCAGGTTTGGCTCATAACCTGCTTTTAGTCAGTAAGCTGAATGATGTTGGCGTGCAATTTTCTTTCTCGAGTGGAGGTTGTAAGATGACTAGAGGTGCAATGGTGCTAGCTAAGGGTGTACACATAGGCACTTGAATATATATTATGCATATAGCTATTGTTTTATGCTTTCATCTATGATCATAGTTCACCCTAATTACCTCATGGTAGGCTTTGATTTAAGTTTAAAACATAAGGCTAATAATTTATTTTTCTAAAAATGATTTTTTTAAGTGTCAAATTATTTCAAATATTGCATTTTAGTACATGGTCAATCGTATGATTTAAATTTTTTGTTTAGAAGATTGAAAAACCTTTGCTTGAGTTAAGAATTTGTTACCTCCATATATTTAAAAAATTGTTACCTCCATATTTTTAGACCTACTTTTCATTTATTGTTAATAGATTGTAGTGCTAATAGATTTGTGGTGCTAGCTATAAGGAAATTGGTTTTTAAATCTTGCTTTAAGAAACGACATTATTCAAGAAGGATGTGTAATTTAAATAAAATATTTGTTATATATTTTAAATATAGATTGTTAAATCTAATTTCTAGATATATGTATTTTTTATAATTGTTTGTTAATTTCTAGATATATGTATTTTTTATAATTTCTAATTTCTAGATAGATGCACGTCATGTTCAATGTAACAATGTCTTTGTAAAGTCAAGCAAAGTTGATCGTGTAGAGAAGAAGAATGAAGCTCCTTTGAGTGCAAATTCCTTGGAGGTGAAACTCCAAGTGGAGAATACCATGTTGTGGCATCATAGACTCAGTCACATAGGTGAGAAAGGTTTAAAAACCTTGAAAAATAAAAATCTTGTTGAAGGGCTTGTTGATTGTAACCTTGAGTTTGATTTTTGTGAACACTGTGTTTATGGAAAGCAACATCGTGTTTCATTTTATTCGAGTCCTCATAAATCTTTTGATGAACCGGATTATGTTCATTCTGATGTATTTGGTCCAGTGAATGTTTCTTCATTATCGAAGTCTAGATATTATGTTTCTTTAATTGATGATTATTCGAGAAGGGCATTTGTGTATTTTCTAAAGAGTAAATCAAAAGTGTTCAGTCAGTTTAAAGAGTTTTAAAACTTGCTAGAAAATCAGACTGGAAAGAAGATCAAGTGCTTGAGGATGGATAATGGCGGCGAGTTTTGTTTTGCAAATTTTGAAAGGTACTGCAAAGACCATGGAATTAAAAGACATAAGACTACGTCTTATACTCCACAACATAATGGAGTTTCTGAAAGGTTAAACATGATGCTAATGGAAAGAGCGAGAAGTATGTTGAGCGGTGCTGGTCTAGAGTAGAAGTTATGGGTTGAGGTTGTGGCTACAACATGTTACTTGGTAAATCATTCACCTTGTTTGGCTCTTGTTGACAAAACACCTTTGGAAGCATGGTCTGGTAAGAATCCCTCTCTAAGATATATTTGTGTCTTTGGCTATGAGGCATATGCATATGTGTCGAATGAGAAAAGATCAAAGTTGGAGAACAAGGCTGTTAAATGTATCTTCATTGGCTATGGTGTTGGTGTGAAAGGATACAAGCTTTGGAATCATATCACTAAGAAGGTTTTGTACAACAGAAGTGTAATCTTTCGTGAGCTAAATCCTTCAATAGTTGGTCAACAGTTAGAGACAGATATAAAGGAAAAGAAGGATGATGTAGTTGAAATCCCTCAAACTCCAGATAAAGAGGAACTACAAAGTGTGCCTGAAACTGAGGAGAGTTCTAGTAGCTCTAATAGTTATGAAGAAGAATAACCACAACCTCATCCTTAGCCTGTGAGGAGGCCTACACGTGAAAAGCATCAACCTGATAGGTACAAGTTTTCTATGTTGGATTCAAATTGTACCTATGCTTTGATTACTAGCACTGATGAGCCTAGGACTGTGAAAGAGGGAATTAATATGTTTGACTCAAATTGTTGGATGGAATCCATGAATGAAGAAATGACATCATTGGAGAAGAATGAAACATGGGATTTGGTACCTTTTCTTGAGGGTGAAAGCCTATTGGCTATAAATGGGTATTTGAAAAGAAGACTAGTCTGGATGGCAGTGTTGAAAAGCATAAAGCTCGGTTGGTTGTGAAAAGTTATTCCCAAGTGGAGGGAATTGATTATGGAGAAATATTTTCTCCTGTAGCTAAGCTAACATCTATCAAATTTCTTTTGTCACTTGCAGCTGCGTATGACTTAGAGATTGAGCAGATGGATGTGAAGACAATGTTTCTCCATGGAGAGTTGGAAGAAGAAATCTATATGTCCCAACCTGAGCACTTTGTTGAAAAGGGTAAAGAAAGTCTGGTTTGCAAGTTAAAGAAACCTTTGTATGGTTTGAAGCAATCGCCTAGAATTTGGTACCAAAATTTTGACACGTTTGTGTTGTCATTGGGATTTGCAAGATCAAAATCTGATCATTGTGTTTATTACAAAGCTAAAAATGATCGTGTGCTTATTATTACCCTGTATGTGGATGATATGTTGTTCATAGGAAATAGTAAGACTATGATTTATGATCTTAAGTCTCAGTTGTCTGCAAAGTTTGAAATGAAAGATCTAGGTGCAGCAAGGTATATTATGGGGATGGAAATAAAAGGGATAGAGGAAGTAGATAGCTTTGGCCCAGCTAGAGTAAGTATATCAATAGTGTCTTGGAGAGATTTGGGATGACTGATTGCAAGCAGCTAGTTGTTTTAGTGTTGCAAGGAATGAAGCTATCTATTAAAGACAGTCTGAAGTCTCCTACCGAGATGGAGGACATGACCAGGGTTCCATATGCAAGTGTTGTTGGCAGTTTAATGTATGCAATGGTTTGTACAAGGCCAGACATTTCCCGAGCAATGCGAATTCTTAGTCAGTTTATGGCTAATCCAGGAAGGCCGCATTGGGATGTTGTGAAGAGGGTTTTCAGATATTTGAAGGGTACCTCAAAGTTTGCTTTGTGCTTTCATGGTAGATCGGTTGGATCACAAATATCTCTTAGCACTCATGGTTATGAGGATTCTGATTGGGCAGGGGACATTGACAATAGAAGATCCACCAGTGGATACATCTTCATGTTATTCGGTGGAGCAGTGAGTTGGATGAGCAAGCGGTAGGCTATAGTTGCCTTATCTACTACTGAGGCAGAATACATGGAAGCAACACACGCCTGCAAATAAGTCGTTTGGCTTAGGCATTTATGTTAAGATATCGGGTTTAATGTAGGGCAGATTACAGTTTGTTGTGATAGTCAAAGTGCTATTTATTTGGCAAAAAATTCCACTTTCCATGCCAGGACGAAGCACATTGATGTACAGTATCATTTCATTTGCAATATGATGGAGGATGGAAAGGTTAATCTGGAAAAGGTGAATACTCTAGAGAATGTTGTTGATGCATTGACAAAGCCCGTGAGCACAGACAAGTATAGGTGGTGTTCCAGTTTGATGGGCCTTGAGGCCTATGATCTTCATTAAATTTGAGTTTGGAGGAAGCCAGTAAGTCTTCATCAAGTGGGAGCTTGTTGGAAAATGTGCCTCAACTTGTTGGCTTGAACCTTTCATTAAAGACTTGGAAGATTTCCCCTTTGTTGGTCTTCATTGTCGGCCTATCACCCAAATCTTGAACCTTGTAACCTATGTCGCAAGGTTCTGAAAGATGATAATTGGGTGACAATGTGTTGGTCCCGGGATCGCTGCAATCTCTAACTTTGGAACCTTTTCACGGAGTTCAGAAGTTACTTAACGTCCTGACTGGCCAATCTCCTTCAGTATCATGGTGTTTGGGAATTTCCTAACCTTCTACTGGGGGTTGTGAAGTTTTTTTTTTTTTTTTAATTGAGCGACAAGCCGATGGTTTGGTAGGACCGGTCTGCATGGATGGTGACGACAACGTACGATGGTGACTTGGATGCCGATAGATGTGGGGACCACTTGGAGGTTGGGAGTTAAATATTTAAGTCTTTTCTAGGAGATTTGTTTCAAATATTGTAGATTCTCATCTCCATTCTTCAGAATTGCACAAGCAGTGTACGCATGTCTTGGCGGAGACCACAAGGAACAACCAACAGTTTGGTGCGATAGTAAAATGTGATGGACGAGTGATGTGTCGACATGTGGCATGATTTCATTTGTTGATTTTACATCTTTGTTGTAAATCAACAATCATTGGCTGAAAGCTATATTTCTGTTAGCGATATGTTTGCATTTATTACATGAACTGACTCGGGGGTTGGCAGAGTGCAAAAATAGCAATATTCTTTGTAACTGAATTTATTACAAGGTAGCTCGATGTGTACTGTATGGCAGTGTGTGTAACCCAAGACGAATGAAGCTTTTCGGCGAAGGAAAAATAATTAAATGAAACCCTAATGGTTGTTCGATGGTAGTTATAATTCAATATTGTATGTTGTATGAGCATTAAAACAGTGAGTGAGACGAACTGTATGTGGGTCTGGAGGTCGACCAACGTGATTTTGTTGTGAGTTAACATCTGAGAGTGAAGTTTGTAACTCTATAATTAATTTATTTACTGTAATACAAAGTGACTTTACTTGGTGTGGTGGGTTTTTCTCCCGTAAGGGTTTTCCCACATATATCTAGTGTTATCTCTATGTGTGATATTTTTTGTTTGTCTTGTTGTTCTGTGAATGTGCATCTCAAATGTGTGTAACTTACTAAATGTATGGTTTTTTCACTTCTCTCTTGAGGATTTTTCATTAGGAAGGTGTTTCCGCACCTTTGCTTTCCTTAAAACATTCACTTCACACTTCTTTTTTTACTTGAATTTTCTAGAAAACATGAAGGTGCCACCATGTCTGAACTTCATAGAGATCTCAGGAGGATTTGATGGTTTTGGGCCATATTGGACAGGTTCATGGATTCTCTACTGTTGTCACCATTTTGGTGAGCTACCCCTCTATAACAAAATGTTGAGATCTTTCTTCTAACTATAATCAAAAACCTTGTGTTGCTCTATCAATGGCAGAATCTTCATCATAAAGCTCGAATGCAAACTATTTTCCTTGAATCCATCACTTTCTCTTTGGTGAAACGAATTTCTAAAACCCTTTCTTGGCTTGAGATTTTAAACTTATGAAGAAAACGATAGAGAAACTTCTTTTACTCTAGAGAAAATGACATTGCTTCCTCTTTTACATGTATTTTTCATTGTGTAGAAGCATTATAGTTTCATATTTTTTGCACAAATGAGTTTCTATATATGTAGAACAATGGTGAAAATGTTATTTTTTTTTCTATTTTCTCATGCTCTGCTTCTTTCTATTTTTGCAAGATTTTCAAATAGAACTCGTTTTCTTCTTGAGGGTTCCACCTTTTTTTTGCTATCACTGAGTTTTCTATCTTCTTCATTCCATGATGAGTATTTCAACATTGTGACTATTCCTTTGCATTTTAAACTATCTTTTTCAACTATACTTTCATGATTGAGCATAGATCTATAAACTATCACTTATGAATTCACTATGTTCATGCTTCATATCTCTACCTTTTGTCAAATTCTCATGCAATGCTATCCATGATTAGGTCCAACCCCTTAATGACTTGCCAGTTGATTGACAATGACTATAACTAATTCTATGCTTTGTGATTGTGCACTTAAAGTGACTATACATTGTGCGAGGACCATAGTATTTACTTCATCTTTTGTCATATGACTATCCCTACCACTATGCATGTGTTTAAGGTTACTTCCTTTTGTCCTTCATGATTATGCTTGCACCTATTTGCATTCTTGTGAACTTTCCCACCATGTATGATGACCTCCAAGTGTTTTAACCATCGTAATAACCTTGTAAAGTTTAAATTATAAAAAAAAAGCACAAATGATACTCTTTACTTGACTTCCCCCTTGATATCTATAAGCATACTTTTTATAATGCATCTCAAGGATCTTGAAGAGAAAACATTTGACAAATAAAACTCCTTTGTGTTTGTTGTCCTACAGACCTAAATGCTTAAGACCTATGCTCTTCTTCAACTAGAATTGTTGTACACTTGTAGTTGTCATCTGGTTAATGTAATACTCAATGTGATGCACAATAGTATTCCCAAAATGATATTGTCCTGGTATCCTTTGTGATCAGCCAATAAGCCAAACCTTGATGCCAATGAAACATATCATCAAGCTTATTCAGTAACTTGGAAAGTGGTTAAACATAACCGAAATACATATCTAGCCCCAAAAGTTGCTTTGATATGGATGCCATGATTGTCATCCTTTTGATGAGAATTGATGAAATGTCTATACCTTTCTTTTGTAGAACTTTGTTCTTCATATAATTGTATTTTCTGCCCATTAACTATGAGTCGATTGTCCTTTATATTGACTTAATATTTGATTGTCTTTAACTGCCAAGTCTTCTCAACATCTTTCTTAGAGTATTCCTTCTTGTAAGATATGTCATGCTTTATAGTCATCACTTTGGTTGTCCTTGAAAAGGATTAATTTTTCTCACACTACAAAGACTGTCCCATGCTTTAGCATTGCTTCCTTACTCATGGTAGTTTTACTTTTCTTATTATGTTCCAAACGAACAAATATTTTTTCACTTATGACAGTGAGGAAAACTCACTCTCATAGGTGATGAGATATATGCTTCAAATTGATAAATGTGATTCTTTTTCACTCTCATACCTCTTCAAAATAGAGGGCAACAAGCTGGGCTCAACCCTTGTGGGAGCCCATTTCTCTCCACATGCTATGAAATCAAATCGAATGATCTAGCAATAAAAATTTCACCTATACCTGCACAATGAGCAAACATGTTAGATAAAAATAGTGAAACTCAACATATGATGCTTCATGATTTGATGACACTCCTTTGGTTCTTTTGATATTTGAGATGTTGCAAAACTGTTTCAATTTCATATTAAAGTGCACTATATGTTTGTTGAAATTGAATAGCATATGATGAGAAAAGTATCCTGAAATCTAACACCAAATTTTCTAAACTCTTATAGGCATTATGGAGCAATGGAGCAACCTTCTGGAGGACTCAAGAGCTATCTATAGATGCAATAGATCAATGTTCATCTTTGCCACCCAGGTAATGATGGATGCCTTTTCTTTTTATATGCTCTTCTCCTCTTCAAATGTATAGCCTACTTTTTGTATTGCATTGAAAGAGTTAATCCTACAACTTGTGTGGGACACTATACACTTGTAATTATCAATAAAATATAGTTTTTATGCAAACACTTTTCACTCTCTTCTTTGTTGTATACATTTGCATAATGTAATGCAGTCTATTTGATAATTTATTTGTGCATATGAATGAAAAATAGCATAACTCGATGTGTACCTTTTATCTTTTTTTTTTAAACACTATCTCAACTCTACTTGATTGAGCTAGAAACTAAATTAGTTAACATTTTTTGGCGACATCTGCTAAATGTTTGCCTACTAAACATCTTGAGTAGTTGCTTGAAGCTATCCATTGGGCATGGAGTCAATAGAAACCTGACAAAACTTGAAAAACAGTCTTGTATATTGTTGTAACTCATCAAAACAGTGCATGACACCTTGAAAACTTATTCCAACTACCAAAACTCAGAGAAAAATGACTAACTAACTGTGCAAAACAACACTTAGAGGAAATGAGAATGCATCTAGAACTAACCCTACTCTACACCAACCAAGAAAAATACTAACTTAAATGAAACCATTCACTGGTTGGGTGAAGTAGCTACCTTTTCTATACAATTTACAATGTTTTCCATGCTTTTGGATAGCTACACAAAAATGAAAAATGGACGAAAGGCCAAGAAACAACTGCACCATATCCTGAAAAACATATACAAGCTCACTAACCTTTTCATATGGAATATAATCACTACTTCCCTGAGGTGGAAAAGTGACTTGAATATGCTCTTCTTCAACTACACCTTCATGGATCTTCTTGTTGGCCTCCACTCTAGCTAGATGCCTAATTGAGCATCATGTTGACAAGACAAATTTGGAACAACTCTTGCTAGTTTCTTGTTGTTCCAAATCATGTTGTTGTTCCTCATCTTGTTTTTGATCTTCTACTTCAAATGGTGCTGATTCAATGTCTAAAGTTGGGAAAAAAGAGGCTTCCTCATGAGTCAAAACAGAATTTAGATCATCCCAAAATGAAAATACCTCATGAGCCAAAGCTTCATTCTCATATTGAATTTCACAAACTAACAACTCATTACACTGTTTAACATCTTGTAGCTGTCCCAAATCTTGTGTTATCACAAACATATCTTCTTCATTTTGTTCAATAAACAAAGGTATCCCATCATACCAAAGCATATCAACCTCTTCTCCACCAAGTTCCTCATGTTCATTTGTCTCCTCTTGCTGGTTGGGGCAACATGGTTCATACTTATGAGTTGTCTCCTTGATCTCATCTTGTTGTTCATGGATCTATTCCTCAAATTTTTTTGCTTTATCATCCAACTTTGAACAAAATATCTCAAGATCATCCCAGAACAAGTCTTCTTCATAGTCTTCCTTGCTTTTTTGCATGGGAAGACTAATTTTATCATCATGAAAATTTTCTTCCAAATCCTTAGACTAAAAAATGAAATCATTTTTGTGTTCTTTCTCATGAATCAAGGTCCTATCATCATACTGATCTTTGAGGATGAGCAACTCATCACTATGTTTAAGAACCTCTTTCCGCTCCAATCCTACTGGTGATGTGTCCACAACTATTTTTCCTTTATCATATTCAACAAAAGGAGGCAACTCATTGAACCATATTGTAGCATCCTCCTTTTCACTACCCTCTTCTTGTTCTTCATACTGCTGCCCAAGCTCTATATGCTCATCTTCTTCTTGTAACAAGTATGATTTGTTGGATCTTAAAATATAAGAACACTCTTCAACAATAGTTTCTTCCTGATCTCCTTCAAGTTCCACCTTTTCTTGGTTATCAAACCAAAACTTTGGCCAAATGAAAGGTTCCTATGGAAGTAATGAAATAGAACTAGGACGAGATGACTCAGAAGATGGGGAAATTTGATAGGCTTGTTGGGATTCTTTAAGACAAATGGGTTCTTGAGAGGGTTTCTCTTGAAGAATAAGAGGCTCAACTTGTGTAAATATAGATTCTTGTAATTGAAAAGGCTTTCTAAAACTTGGGATGTTGAATTTAGAGGACTTGGAAGGATTACCTTTTTTAAAGCTTGGGATTTTGAATTTGAGGACCTTCTGTTTCACATGCTACTCCAAAATGAAGGAGTAGATTGGGCCTCAATATTTTGTACTTGTTCAATCAAAAGCTTCATTTCCTACTCTTTTGCAGCCAACTCCTGCTCATGAAGATAGGCCTAATAAGCTACTTCTTCATGCTGCAACCCATACTCATGCTCTCTCTTAAGAGCCTTCAGTTGCTCTAACTTATTATGCCCATCTTTCTGCTACGACACTTATGATTTCTCTTCAAAAGAAGGTTCATCTTGTTTGAATCTTAATACATTGAACCTCATAACCCCTCCCTAAAATAATGGGTTTGGAAAAGAAAGTGTTGAATTTGCTTCTAACTTTCGAGCTTGAACAAGCATTAGCTTCATTTGCTCTTCCTCATACCTTACTTGTGCCTCCATCTCTTGTTGATGATAGTGAACCTGATGAGCCACCTCCTCCTGCTACATTTGATACTCTTGTTCTCTCTTGATTTCATTCAACTATCTTGTGAAATCAACCAATACACTTCTAATATTTGCAATCTCCATTACTTCATTATTTTGGATCTGGTTAGGAAGGTAGTGCTGCTAACTTGGTATTAAATAGCCTTCTTGAGATTGGTTGTAAGCATGGGTAGGCTTCCAAGAAGCTTGACCAGGGGTGGGTGGGTGGTGAGCATGATGAGCATGTTGGCTACTTTCTATAGTAAAGATATTTAGATTATTTTGGGAAAAATCAGTAGTGTATATTTCTTGATATGGTTGGTAGGAAGATACATGGGGAACACTTTCATGGAACGGAGAATGGTAAGCCATGTTTCCATGAAATTTTGACATACTTAAACATTCAAAGAGCTGAAAAGTAAGGAAAAATCAGATTTGCTTTGGAACATACCAACACTTTAACTATTGAAACCAGTAGACTTGAAAAAATAGTAATATAAGGTCTGAAATGAACTGAAAATTAGTTCTCAGTCCCACCAAGCATGCCAAAAACTGTTGTCTCCTAAAATTGCACCCTTGCTAAGTTGCAGAGCTTAGCATTTTGGAGAAAAATGGGAACATTCCTAGGCTTGTGGGTTGCCTAAACTTGGAATGAACCTCCAGAGAAGGCTGGCTCCTAAGGTACTCACCTAAAAGTGTTCTTGTTAGGAAAAGGGTAAGAAAGAAACATGAATATGAAAACTAACTCCTATGGTGATGCACCTAAATGTTATCTAAAACCTGTAAAGTTGCTTATACACATAGTTTCAATCAACATCAAGCTTAACATGCACAACTCAAATACTTATATGATTTGTATAAATATTTCATAAGAAGGCTTTGATGCTTAACTCCTAGAAGGAAAAAATGCTTTTCACAACTTGAATCAATTGCATCTAACACAACTTATAACTTGCAAATACATATACTTTCTGCACAAAGGTGCTACTAATGAGACACAAAGACAAGGAATGAGGAAAATTCACAAGTAATTGTATCAATCACTGAAATGCACACAATAGAATAGAAGATTAAGAAGGAAAAAATACTTATCTTCATTGATCTACTTGGTGTAAATTGCTATACAAGTCCGTCCAAATGAGTTACAAAAATATTTCACTTGAAAGAACTCCAAAAATGAGCTACAATACTTGCTAAAAGAAGAAACAACTCCCTTCAAAACTAATGTTTGAAGTTACTTATACTTTTTTGAAGCTTGCAATGCACATGTACTTCTAGAAACTTCTTGGTCGTGTATAACCAAAAAACCCTAAAAATAGCCCCCAAAAACCCTCCAAAATGACTCCAAAGTGAAGAAAAGTCAAGCCTTGTCCTAACCCATCATAAAAGCATGAGAAGCTTCCCCTAGATGCTCTCATTCCCTCCAAAAACCCAATAAAAAACAACCCATATACTTTCCACATGTTTGGCACAAGTCATCATTATTCAACCATATCTCCAAACTGTTTTGATTCATAGCTTTGGTGTGTTCAACACACCTCTATCTTGCATATACAAAACATTAAATAAAGTGATTTATAATTTTATCACTTCAATAATATTTTCACATTTTCAAATTGATGCAAGAGAAGCAAACACATGGGTCATCCATGCTTTAAAAGATCCTAAATTTGCTCCAAACAGAGTCAAAAAATCTTGTATTCTCTCCAAAGGTTGACTAACCTTCCTAACTCCCCCCTATATGCTTGCAACAACATAAAACTCCAACTATATCCCCCTTTGACTAAATCTTAAAAGCACATGCTTTATTATCTTTATTTTGCAACTATAACATTATTTAAAGTGATTTATAAATCATCACTTAAATAAAGTTTTACATTTCAACCTTGTTGCAAAAAATAAAGACTCCTTGACTCGACCATTCTTTGATTGAATATACAAAAAATAAAATTGAAGAATTTGTGGAATATGTAAAAGAGGCCTAAATCACTAAGAATTTTATCAAAGGGGGTATTAGTTATGTGCAAGGGAAATTTTAAAACAAAGGTGAAAAATACCTTTGGCAATTGGCCAAACCTTAGGGAAAATGAGAAAACCCTAAAGAAAATTGTGGGCATTCACTTCACACTTCATTTTTTACTTGAATTTTCTGGAAAACATGACGGCATTGCCATGTCTGAACTTCATGGAGTTCTCAAGAGGGTTTGATGGTTCTAGGCCATATTGGACAGGCTCATGGATTATCTACTGTTGCCACCATTTTGGTGAGTTACCCCTCTGTTAAAAGATGTTGAGATCTTTCTTGTAAGTGTAATCAGAAAAATTGTGTTGCTCTATCAATGGAAGCATATTCATCATAAAGCGCGAATGCAAAATATTTTCCTTGAATCCACGACTTTCTCTTTGGTGAAACAAATTTCTAAAGCCCTCTGTTGGCTTGAGATTTTAACCTTCTAATAAAAATGGTGGAGAAACTTCTTTTAAACTATAGAAAATGACATTACTTCCTCTTTTACATGTATTTTTATTTGTGTAGAAGCATTCTAGGTTCATATTTTTTGCTCAAATGAGTTTCTATATATGCAGAACAATGGTTAAAATGTTAATTTTCTGTGTATTTTCCTCACGCTCTAATTCTCTGTGTTTTTGCAAGATTTTCAAATAGAACTCATTTTCCTGTTGAGGGTTCCACTTATTTATTATTTTGTTGTCACTAAGTTTTCTATCTTCTTCATTCCATGATGAGTATTTCAACATTGTGACTATTCCTTTGCATTTTGAACTTTCTTTTGCAACTATACTTTCATGATTGAGCATAGATCTATAAACTATCACTTATGACATCACTTTGTTCATGCTTCATATCTCTACCTTTTGTCAAATTATCATGCAATGCTATCAATGATTAGGTCCAACCCCTTAATGAATTTCCAGTTGATTGACAATGACTGTAACTGATTCTATGCTTGGTGATTGTGCACTTATAGTGACTATACATTGTGCGGGGACCATGATATTTACTTCATCTTTTGTCATATGATTGTCCTTACCATTGTACATGTGTTTAAGTTACTGCCTTTTGTCCTTCATGATTGTGCTTGCACCTATTTTCCTTCTTGTGAACTTTCCCACCATGTATGATGACCTCCAACTATTTTAATCTTTACAATAACCTTGTAAAGTTTAAATTATCAACAAAAAGCACAAATTAGACTCTTTACTTGACTGCCTCGTTGATATCTATAAGCATACTTTTTATAATGTATCTCAAGGATCTTGAAGAGAAAACATTTGACAAATAGAACTCCTTTGTGTTTTCTTTCCTACAAACCCGAATGCTTAAGACCTATGCTCTTCCTCAACTAGAATTTTTGTACGCTTGTAGTTGCCATCTGGTTAATGTAATACTCAATGTGATGCACAGTAGTATTCCCAAAATGATACTATCCTGGTATCCTTTGTGATCAACCAATAATCGAAACCTTGATGCCAATGAAACATAGCATCAGGCTTAGTCAGTAGCTTGGAAAGTGGTTAAACATAACCAAAATGCATATCTAGCCCCAAAAGTTTCTTTGATATGGATGCCACAATTGTCATCCTTTTGATGAGAATTGATGAAATTTCTAAACCTCTCTCCTGTAGAACTTTGTTCTTCATATAACTGTATTTTCTACCCATTAACTATAAGGTGATTGTCCTTTATATTGACTTAATATTTGATTTTCTTTAACTGTCAAGTCTTCTCAACATCTTTCCTAGAGTATGCCTTCTTGTAAGATCTATCATGCTTTATGGTCATCGCTTTGGTTGTCCTTGAAAAGGATTAATTTTTCTCACACTACAAAGACTATCCCATGCTTTATCACCGCTTCCTTACTCATGGTAGTTTTACTTTTCTTATTGTGTTCCAAATGAATAAATGTTTTGTCACTTATGATAGTGAGGAAAATTCACTCTCATAGGTGATGAGATATATGCTTCAAATTGATAAATGTGATTCTTTTGCACTCTCATCCCTCTTCAAAATAGAGGGTAGCATGTTGGGCTCAACCCTTGTGGGAGCCCATTTCACTCCACATGTTGTGAAATCAAATGGGATGATCTAGCAATGAAAATTTCACCTATACCTGCACAATGAGCAAACATGTTAGATAAAATTAGTGAAACTCAACATATGATGCTTCATGATTTGATGATACTCCTTTGGTTCTTTTGATATTTGAGATGCTACAAAACTATTTCAATGTCATATGGCAGTGCACTATATGTTTGTTGAAATTGAATAGCATATGATGAGAAAAGTATCTTGAGCTCTAACACAAAATTTTCTCAACTCTTGCAGGAATTTTGGAGCAATGGAACAAACTTCTGGAGGACTTGGGAGCTGTCTGTAGATGCAACAGATCAACATTCATCTTCTCCACCCAGGCAATGATGGGTGAATTTTCTTTTTATATGCTCTTCTCCTCTTCAAATGTATAGCCTACTTTCATATTGCATTGAAAGAGTTAATGCCGTAGCTTGCGTGGGACACTATACACTTGTAATTATCACTAAAATACATTTGCATAATGTAATGCAGTCTATTTGATAATTTCTTTGTGCATATGAATGAAAAATAGCAAAAATCAATGTGTACCTTTTATCTTTGTTTTGCAAACACTATCTCAGCTCTACCTAATTGAGCAAGAAGCTAAACTAGGTAACAGGTTTAAAACAAATGCTCAAACAAGACTAAAATTGAACCCTCATCTCTTCATTTTCTTTTGGGTTTAAAATTGAACAAGGAAACTTCATATTTTGTTTGGTGCATATAATGAAGTCATCTTAGCTTAGGGGTTAAAATTTTCAACTTTTTGCTATGTTTTGTGATTTACAACATTGTTATTGGATGCGTATGCAATTCTCTCATGCCATTTGGTGACCTTGAGGAAAAAAATCATTCCTTGAAACTTTGTATAATCACCTACATCTTTCAATTTGGATTAATACTGAGCCCCCTTGCGAGTGTGAGAAAAAGGCATAGCGTGTGTTCTCTCTTTCTTCGTACGAATGGAGATGATCGAACTACGGATGTACTTCCTTGCTATTGTTTATCTTTAGAGGGCATGGCTCCCCTCTTAGAAAGGAGGGAATGGCCTAAGCGGTAACGAGCTAAAGCCAAGCTCTTCCAAACTGCTATATAAATGTGTGGTTGCAATGAAAATTGTGATCAATGGGATGCAATACATGATAGCTCTCCCCAAGTATTTTTATGATGCCTAAATCCCTTGTTCTAAGGGTTGGGAGACCTCTTGAAATATTTTATCATTGTATCCCCTAAACTGGAAGCCCTTACTATGAACCATTGTTTAGAATCCAAAATCCTTAATACTTGTTAGAGCAAGAATGGTCATTCTGAAGTCGCCCCACATTTTTACTATTCAATTGTAGAAATAGAAAATCCTTTTGATCTCCATATTTTAAGGATTTTGAGATTTGGTGGTCTTCAGAAGTTTGTGCCATGGAGGGGAGCCAGTGTCTCCAAATCTCTAACTGTTCACATTGTTTAGTGTTTGGAGAAATCCAAGTGGGGAATCGACAAGTATAGGTATTTCAAACCTAGGGTTGTAAATTATTGTGAGTCAGTTTAATACATTGCTTGGTTTCAAAATGTTACAAAAACAAAAATCCACTATCTTCCTCAAAATTTTAAACACTTTGGCTTAAATATGGACATCTTTTGAAAATAACCTTGATATTACTACTTGTCCTAAGGATTTCTATCCTTAGATATTTCTAAATGTCTTGACTTATATCTCAAATCCATATTTTCCAAAGACAACATAGAAAATTATGGCTTCAACCTCATGATTCTCACAAAATGGACATTGTGAAAGTTATGATGTTTTTAACATAAAAATTTAGTTTGGAAACTTAATCAAGACGAGTGATTGTGGTAAAATAAATTCCTTAAGCAAGATAAATTGAATGAACCCCACATGACAATTTGGAGACTGATCGCTCCCATTGAACAACCTGATCTTCCAGGTGCTATCATTCAACCAAAATTTGAACTCATTAATGGAGAACAAACCGATCTCATTAGCAGTTTGAGAAACTTCACTTTTGAAACCAAAGAAACAAATACCCAGTGGAGAAATACAGCAACCATTTTAGACGAAGAAGAGGAACAAGTTGATACTGAGGCTGGAAGGCCTATATTAA
Organism: Sequoia sempervirens; assembly: GCA_007258455.2. NCBI lineage: Eukaryota > Viridiplantae > Streptophyta > Pinopsida > Cupressales > Cupressaceae > Sequoia > Sequoia sempervirens. The sequence continues at coordinate 435,799,272 of VDFB02000015.1, read as the reverse complement.
CACCACCCGTGTGGCAATAAATACCTTCCTTCCTTCCATAAAATTAAACTGTTTCTAAATGATCTCACGCAAAGTCAGGATCCCTAAAGTAAGGTCTACAGTTCGTCATTTTAGACTTAGACATATTAGTCTAAAATATCTCAAGAAACACCTTTGGGCACTTCATGAAACCAAAACTAGGTTGGTATTCAAATTTTACAAATGTGCTTCAAGACATAATCCAAACTTGTATTCCTTCTATTACTGTCAGAATCCTGATCTTTTCCAACGTTTCCAATTTCTCACATAATCATGGTCTTGAACTCCCCCAAACGATCTATCACAAAATCAAAATTTGTAGGGGAAGATCCACAAATCGCCATTACAAACGTAGGTATCGTAATTCCAAGTTCAGTAGGAAATGGGCCTTAATACTTTATCACAATCGTAACCTCTTGTTGAGAAACCATTATGCTCAAGCTAGGAGGAACTGAACAGGCTTACCTACCCATATCTATCCTATCATTTAGGCCAACATTACTCTTTAGGATTTGAAAACTTCAAGGGTTCAACATCATTCTCACTACCTTGGTCTTGTCAAAATGAAGGTTCAATTTAATTCAACATTGGGTCAAACATCTCATCCACCCATTCATCAAAATTCCATCCTCGACTTCACCTATCTTTGCAAAAAATTTGAATACACCAACACTTTGTGACTTAAAAATCTATCAAACGAACCCCCTAACTTGGCTATTTTGTATGTGAAATGTATCCTTTTCCATGCATTTAGTGGAGTTAGTTATCATCTTTGAACTAGTTTATCTTGAAGGTCATGAGTCTACCTTAAAGATTTACAAATTCATCAACATCCTTTATCCCAACATCAAAACATCAAACTTAAGTCAAAAGTGTTGTCCCAAAACGGATGCAAAGATCACTCTCCCATATCATCACTCACCTTTTCATCCCCCATTATCACCATTTCTCCAAAAATACTTAGAGTGTTCCTTTTACCTAGATGTGAGTCAACTAGAGAGTTCAAACATCAAAAATCACAACACAACTCTCCCAAAGGTGACACAAAATTTATGGTAAAGACTAAATCACAACACAAGAGAATCATGGAGAAAAACAAAGTTACATTTACCTCAAGTGATCCAAATCCTTTAGAATTTGATCTGAGAAGTCAAGTAACCCCATCACAACAACCTTCATCATTATCAATGCCATATGAGATAGAAGATATCACAAACAATCCATTTGAAATTACTAGGGAAGAACTCATGGAACATAAAGCCTTTGAAAATGTAGCTCCTATCTCCCCATCATTTGTTGCAAAAAATTTGACACAAGGCTCTGCAACTCCATTACTAGGGCTACATCAAGCCTACATTCCCAATATTGTAACAAGCCTTGCTCAATACTTTGGTCATGATTTTTCATTTGAAAGTAGCACACTTGTGGGTACACTTGAAACCAATCCTCCATCTCACACAACCATTTGGACACCTACCTTTGATGCTCCTCTCATTCCCAAAGATCCTGAATAGTCATACACACCTCTCGACCTTCATTACTCCACCACAACTTCCACATATTGGGGACATCCTTCTTTATCCATACCCATGAGTACCATAGGTATTCTTACCATCACGCAAAGTGATGCATTTCAAGTATCTAAAAATGATGCGCAAGGGTATATCACTACCATACCATAGAGTCAACCCTTAAAGAAAATAGGGACATCCTTACACAATCCTCTAATTGGTTCATCCATACCATTGGTTTTGAAAAACACATCCACACCATCCATTATCAACTCATCCCAGAGCAATCCCTTGGTAACAAATCTTGTCAACACAGGTAATACATTATCTACATCCCTAACACAAGGGAATCCTCTAGGCATGGGACAAGGAAACCTTTTCAATCAATGGACTCAAGGTCCTATTGTGTCATTTCTATCACATAATCTAATGGCACCATCCTCATCTTTTCCCACAATCGCCTTTACTATGCCAAATCAAATAAGATCTCAAACATACATTCCTCCACCACAATCTACTATTTTACAAGGAATGTTGAACCAAGGGAATACCCAAAATCTCATCACCAATTCATTACCAACTCAAAACATCAATATCCATAATCCTTCACCGATGTCCCAAAAACCACCTGATCCCTCATTGTAAGTGAACACCTTAGCCTTACAACAAGCACAACAAGCCCTAGTGACACAACATCAACAACAACAAGAAGGTGAAATCACAATACTGTGTCTCATTTTTTTCCCAAGATGGACATTTACATCAATATTTTTAATTGAATCTTCATCTTTTAAGACCTATAGCAACTAAACCAATCGTTAAGAATGTGAAGATGATGCAAACTAGTGATTTGTGGTAATTTGTGTGTAGATTTTAAATATATTTTTAAATTATTTTCTTGAAATAAATTATGAATCTTTCAACATCTCATTTAATAACTAGTTTTAAATAGAAAACAACATTTTTCAGAAAGTAACATTTGTGTCATACAACATAACTTTTTTTATATAAAGGATAAAATTATAATTTTTGAAATATAGATTCTCAACATCAATATCTAGGGAAATGATATTTTTTCATAAATTTTTGTTACATATATATTTTTTAATTAATTTTTGAAGTCACTGTAACTATAATCTTGGTCATGCATGTGTATCATACAACCTAACTTGTTGTGTATATATTGAAATCCATTTTTTCTTTTTTTTAGTGTAACAAGGACATCAATACCTAGGGAAAGGGTATTTTTTGAAATTTTTTTACAAGAGTTTACTATTTTCCACCTTTGTAGAACAAAGAGTTTGGTGTTTAGAGAAAAACCTATCTTCGGTAAAAATTAAAAATTAAATACAAGATAAAATTTAAACATATAAAAATTATACTTGTTGTAAAGCTCGTTTCAAGGGATATAATCTTTCAAAATATCATTTCTAAATGGCATTATTTAGTCCATCAAAAGGTGAAGAAATTGTGTTTTTTTCTAGCATTTTGATAGGTGTGAAGGAGACTCCATTGTGGGTATGATTTAATACTATAGGAGTTCTATCCAAGGGGATTTGATCTAAGGGGGTCTTATCTATCCCTGTTCAATTAAAGTCCTTTAGATGGAACCTCTCAAGGCTAAAATCATTTTTTTCTAAAAAAGTGATTTCAAGCAAAAATCAACATGTCCCAAAAGTGAGACACACTATTGTGGCAACACCCAGCAAGCAGCCATAGCGGCACAACAAGCAGCCATAGCGACATAACAAGCAGCTTTAGCACACCAACAACAAGAAGCAACCTTAGCAGCACAACAAGCAGCCTTAGCACAAAAATAGAAACAACATCAAGCATTATTAGTAGCACAATAAGTAGCCTTAGCACATCAACAACAACAACAAAAAGAAACATTAGCAGCACAACAACAACATCAAGCCCATCAAGCAACTTTAGCAACACAACAACAACAATAGGCCCAACAGTAAGCCATAGTGGCGCAACAACAACAACAAGCTCAACAACAAGCCTTACTAGCTCAACAACATGCCCAACAAGAACAAAAAATTTCCTATTATAATCCTTAATCAAACATTGTCAATCCAAATGCATTAGGAACATATACATGAATATTCCAATCACCTTCACCAAATCTTACACCATCATACACCTCATACAACTCATCCATCATCCCACCATACATTCCTCCACCCAACCTGCAAGAAGATATAGCATCACAATTTAAGGTGCTCTCACATGAAATGTAAGACCTTTGCATGGGAAAGGCAAAGAAGCCTCATACACAAAACTTGTGTCCATATCCATTCGATCGAAACATTGCAATGGTACCATTCCCTCCTAGTTTTGAAATCCTCAAATTCAACAAACACAAAGAGAGAGGAATTCCTTTGGACCATATCAAATAATTCAATGTCATGTGCATGGAGGTGGCTTTCAATGATTCATATTTGATGTGCCTCTTCCCTCAAAGTTTAATAGGTCCTGCTATGGATTGATTTTCTCATCTGCTTCCTGGTATCAAAACTTTTCAAGAAATTACTAATAAATTTATCGATCATTTCTCCTTCAATCTTGACATGGATAATATTCTAGAAGAAGTATACAATCTAGGAAAAATAAAGGAGAAAATTTCGGTAATTTCTTACAATGGTGGAGACAGAGAGCTAGTAAGAGCAAGTGGCCTCTTGCCAATGAACAACAATTGAGAATCATCGTTGCGAATCTCGATCCAGATCTATCCTTCCACTTGAGAATGCAGTGCACCACATCATATGGAGAGCTTGTCCCTAGAGCCCTTAACATTGAGAGAGCTCTAATCTCACAGGGAAATACTCAAGCTTACAAATACAACCACCCATCAACTAGTTCAAATGACAAGCCTCGTATCTGGGCTAAGAATAAGAATGTAACAAACGATGGTGTGGTAGATGCTAAGGTAGTCCTAAGTGCTCCTAGACCAAAAAACAATCAAGTTGCTAGCATCCAACCAATTGTGCAACAAATAACACATCGAAATGCAAAGGAAAACCCCTAACAAGAACAACTACCATAAATGCAAGTACACACAACTATCTGAACCAATCGAAACTATCATGAAAAAGTTGGTAGAGTCAAATCTGATCACACTTCCTAACTTTGAAATCTACCAAGAACCACAAGAGAAACCATCCTAGTATAACAAGAAGGACCTTTGTGACTTTCACAAGATCAAAGGACACAAAACAACAAACTGCATGAGGCTCAAAAACATCATCCAAAATCTCATAGAAAATGATACCATATCTGCTGAGGTACCAGTTGGGAACTAGGATCTTAAGATATATAAGAACCCTATGCCCGATCATCACAAAGCAAACAACACTAGAAAATCTAAGGATTACACAAACGTGCAACATACCTATTAATGAGCCTAGCTTAAGGTCTAATTTTTGGGTAGAATTTATGATTTGTTTGTTGAAGTTATCATGGATGTTGGCATTAAGTGTTGATATTTTTATGATATTTCCTCAGAACTATAGACATTGGGCCTAACCTTATTTTTGAAAATCTTTAATGACATTGGCATGTTATATGGACTATCTATATTAATTTTGCATGTGGTTAATGAATTTCTTTAAGGTAGTTATAGATATGCAATTATTGTGCATGCTAACATTGCCATGCAAATATAATTTGAAGATGCTAAATTGAGAAAGACATCACCAGCTAAGCATGCATCATAACGTCCAAAAATGGAATCGTTCAAAGGTCAAAGGAGGTTGATGGTAGGATATTCCCCATGCAAATTGAATGAACCACCTTGTAGTGCAATTTAATGTTGTTGAGAAAATATTGGCGTTATTGTTGTGCTAAATATGTGGGCACGTCTGACCAGATTCCATGCGCATGTAACCGCCTCTCCATTTTCTCTACTTTCCCTAAATTGGAGTCCTCCCAGTTCATGGAGTTGACCACCTTTCTTAGTTGGTAGTATAAATAAGGATCAGATTCTCCTTTTCATAGGGTTGCACAATCTGATACTGTACTTCCATTCTTAGCTTTCAATGATACAATTACACTACTCTATTGTACTCATGTTTTCTGATGAATAAAATGAAGTTCTGAATTTGAGCATCTGATTTTTCATTAGTAGTAGAGGATACTCATCCAAGGGGGCCCACTTGGTGATCAATCCATCCTTTAGCTTATTTTAGCCTAGTTATTACTTTTTGCTCAGTAATTAGTTAAGAATCCGATGCTGACTGTTCCTGCAGCCACTAGAATTCCATTATGTGACTGTTCCTGTATCCAAAGTAGATAGAGGAGTTTGTTGTTTGTTGTTCAAATTTTCATTTATGTCATGCATTTCAATCTTAGTATAATTGTTGGTTGATGTTCAACATTTATGTTATTCCTTTTTAGGAAATTTACCTTGAACATTGCATCTTTCTTAGTTGTAGAATGAAAATGGCTACTTTGAGTTCCTAGTGCACATATTGTGCTGACCCATTTCAAGTTCACGTCCCTAGGTTGACAAGTTAAATGCACCTTCATGATGATTGAAATAGTTATTTGTATTAGATGTCCAATCTCTGAATCACAACTGTAAAGGCCTAGTTGTTAAATGTTGTAGAAGGCCAACATTTTTGGTGTTGTTGTCGGGGATGGTGTCAAACTAGGGAGTTATTTGGAGTCATTGGTAGTTTTTCTTGTTGTAGTATTTATCAAATTTGTTCTTAGTATACCCTCATTTAGGAAGTAATGACCCCCCTTATTATTTACCAATTCTTTGTGTGAGCTGGCTGATAGTGAGTTGATACCGCATGCATAGAGGAAGCATACATGATGCTTATGGGAGATTCCTTCCTAACAATCCTAATCCATTCTAGCTAGTTGAATATTAGAACCCACCAAGAGAAAAAGAAGAAGAAGATCCACACCCATTTTTTGATGCATTTACTGATCTAACTAGCTTTGAAGCTTCCTCTAAAGACCAAAATCAGCTTGAGAACCCCTTTGCTTTGGAACTACATCAAGCAAGCATGGGTGATGCAAATAGGAACAAACCTAACCAACCAATTTTTCCTTTCCCCATTGCCCATCAAAATGAAGTTGACAACATAAAAAATATCCCTGCTTCAGCACTCCCCAAGTTTTATGGACTTGTCACAAAAGATCCTGATACCTTCTTGTTTGATTTTGACATACTCTGCAGGAGTTATGACTATACCACTGATGCCCATAGGCTTAAGCTATTTCCTACCGCTCTGAAAGAAGTTGTATTAAGATGGTTCATGAGCCTAGGCAGAGATACTGTGGAAACTTGGGAGGACATGAAGACAAAATTCCTTGAGAAATACATAGAGTATTGTAGGGGCAATGACATAAGAGGAGGTGGCATTTTTAGGATGCAACAAAAGGAATATGAGAGCCTGGAGGATTATATTGCAAGGTTTATGTTTTTCCTACAAAAATCTCCACACTATACACTTAATGAAGACTCACAAAAGTTGCTTTTCTTATGAGGAATTAATGATAGTTGCACTGATGCCTTAGACCTGATGGGAGGAGGAGATATCTCCCAAGTTCCTTGGGAAGACATCAAGAAAATATGCCAGAACTACTCTAGGGCAGCCTCAAAGAAAGGGAGAGCTTACCAATCTTCCATGGGTAAGTCATCTACCGATGGAGTTTCAAGAATGGAGATTACTCATTTGCTGGTAGACTTTAAGCAACACATTATAAAAAATCTAGCTACTCAGCTAGATACACTTCAAGCCAGGAAGAAGCAAGAGGAGGCAAAGGCAATGTTGGCAGAGTATTGCCCCCATTGTAGACAAAAGGATTGTAGATGCAAGACGGTAGCTAATATTGAAGGCAAGAAGATTGCACTTGAGTTCAAGCTAATTCAGATTGAAGAAGATGAAGTCTACTATGTTGCACAAAGGATGCCTTGGGCTCCAAGACAAGGTATGCCACCAGATCCACTCTCTTATGTTGGGCCACATTTCAATTCATATTCATCTAGTAACCAATGGAAGCCCCCATATCCATCCAGCTATGGAGGATATCCACCACATTCTTGGGGTAACCCTCCAAATGCTTGTCCCAATCATCAAAAATCTCTACCCCAGTGGTAGCAACTTTAGGGGAATTGGTAGCAATTTCAAGGGCATTGGCAGCCACCTCCTAGAAATTGGCAACAAACAAATCAATGGAGAGGAGGACAACAATGGCCTACCCAGACAACCAGTTATATGCAACCACCTTCTCAACCCCAGTAGCCTGCTAATTCAAGCTCAAATGCACCTAAACCTACTTAGCTACTAGCTCATCCCACACCCAATCGAAATAACAAACCACAACAACATGTATACTATGTTGATTTAAATCAATTCCCTGCATATGTTGTGAGTGTAAGTGACATCCACTTGCATTCAGGAACTACTTTACCAGCCCCTTCCAAGCCCATTATCACTGAGCTTCTTGTGGAAGAGGAACCTTTGAATGATCCCATTCAGCCAAGTGCACCTAAAAATCCTGAACCAGTCCAAGTCAAGCAGACTGAACAAGAACCACCATTTCCTCAGAGATTGAAAGTTGCCAAGAAGAAAGAAGAAAAGGAGGACACAACCTTTGACATCTTGGATCAGCTGAAGCATATATGTGTCTAGATACCCCTATTTCAGGCCATAAAGGATGTCCCAATCTATGGCAAGGTAATAAAAAAAGCATGCCTCAAGAAACCAGGTAGGAAGAAGAAAGACCCCACTACAGCTCATGTGGTGGGACATCTAGCTAACATCATGCTTGGAAAAGTGACTATCCCTAAGTACAATGACCCAAGTAGTCCTGTGGTAGTAGTTGTTATAAATGTGATTCAAATAAAGAATATTCTGATTGATTTAGGGGTAGCAATAAATGTAATGATTAAGGAAATCATGCATCAACTAAACGTTGTAAGCACGAGGTCTACTCCTACTGTCCTACAACTTGTTGATAGTTCTATTGTTAAGCCTGATGGTATAGTGGAGGACCTTGTGGTAATTCTAGACTCTTGGGAGTACTCAACAGACTTCATGATTCTTTCTCCTAAAGCTACACTAGGCGAGTATCCCATTATTATTGGAAGGCCATGGTTAGCAACTACAGATACATATATTAGATGTCGGTTAGGTGACATGACCATTTCTGATAGGAAGAGTACCAAAATTTTTATTCTTTATCCTCATGCTTAACCATCCCATTATGAGGATAATCCCGTGTGGCCACATGTTGGTGAAGAGGCCGAGGAAGTTAATTTTGTGGTGCAACTTATGATGCTAGGAAAAAGCTCCTTCAAGTAGCTTCAAGACAAAGATGAAGTATTGGCTAACATCATTCATAACCATTGTGAAGTGGAGGAAGCATCATCTTCTCATTCTGCTACTCCAGTCAAGAAACTTCTGCTTGCTCTTCCTGCAACCACTATTCCTGCAGACATTCTTCCTGCAACCACTCTTCCTGTAGCCACTCCTCATGTAGATGGACTTCCTGTAGCAGCAGGTATGTCCCATACATTGCTGCCATATGGACTCAAGGTACCATGTGTCAATGAAGTAGCTATGATAGAGTCAATCACACAAGTACAGGTGTCAAAAGGAAAGTATCTAAATGTTAACAACAAACTGAGTGAAGAACAACAATTGTTATTGGCAAACTTATTGAGGACCCATAAGCATGCATTTTCATGGGACTATCATGATATGAAGGGATTGGATCCTAAGCTTTGCACTCATATAATTTACATTAGAGATGATTGCATCCCAGTGAGGCAGCCACAAAGAAGAATTAACCCTGTACTGAGAGAAATTGTAAAAGGAGAACTGTAGAAATTGCTAGATGCGGAATCTATCTACCTCATTTCATATAGCTAGTGGGTGTCTCCATTAATAAATGTGCCTAAAAAAAGAGGGAAATGGAGAGTTTGTGTTGATTACAAGGAACTTAATGCTGCCAGCAAAAATGACCATTTTCCCTTACCTTTCATAGATCAAGTTTTGGACTCACTTGTAGGAAAGAAATACTTTTCTTTTCTAGATGGATTCAGTGGCTACAACCAGATCCAAATTGAACCAGAGGACTAGGAGAAGACCACCTTTACCTCTCCATGGGGGACCTATGCCTACTCTGTACTCCTATTTGGATTATGCAATGCACCTGCAACTTTTCAGAGGGTAGTCATTAGCATATTTTCAGACATTTCTCATGACTGCATGGAAATTTATATGGATGACTTCACCACCTATGGTGTTGATTTCAATGAAGCATTGGAGAATCTCAAGAAAGTCCTACAAAGATGTGAAGATCACAATCTCTCTTTAAACAGTGAAAAGTGCTTCATGATGATGCAGGAAGGTGTAGTTCTTGGACACTACATCTCTCACAAAGGAATTCAAGTAGATCTTGCAAATATTGAGGTGATGACAAATTTTCCCACACCTACAAAACAAAAGGATGTTAGGATTTTCTTGGGCCATGTAGGCTATTATAGGCAGTTCATCAAGGATTTCATCAAAATAATAACACCATTGTATACTCTTCTCACCAAAGATGTTGAATTCCAGTGGACTGAAGATTGTGACAAGGAGTTTTCTGATTTGAAGATAGCCTACAAAACTACATGGAAAACAACTATAGGCTTCACTCCATTTGAGTTGTAGTATGGAAAAACAACCATGATGCCTATTGAATTTGAACATAAGACTCTTAGGACTACAGTAGATTTGGGGATGGATATCTCTGAGGCACAAAGAGAGAGAATCATGCAGCTGAATGCTTTGGACGAGATGAGGAGAGCAACCCTGCATCACACAAAGGTAGTGCAAAATCAGAGAATCGGGTGGCATGATAAACTTATCAAGGACAAGAAATTCCAACTAGGAGACTAGGCATTGCTTTATGATTCCAGATATTAGGACAATGCTAGAAAATTATAGAAAAGGTGGCTAGGACCATATGAGGTTGTTGAAGTATTCCCTAATGGTGTTGTTCAACTCACTACTATTGACCCAGTTAGATTCAAGTTGCTTGTTAATGGTAATCGCCTTAGATTATATCACAAGCCAACTTCCAAGGAGGAGTTCCTGCTGCAATTCACTCAACATGTTGCACCCGAGCTTCCTGCAGCCGAAGGAATTAGACCTAGTGTCCCTCCTTCTAGCTAATTAAGGTATGTACTTGTCATAATAAAGACTTCCACTTCCGTAGGAGTCCATTTCTTCATCCATCCACCCATCCGCCCATCCATTTCCACCTTTCTCTCTCTTCCATCACATCACTTCATTCCACTCCACCTCATTCCACCTCATTTTCACTAATTGCTCAACTTATTTCCTAAAAAGGTGAATCGTACTTTCTCCACCATCTTTGCAATGAATCGTCCACACATTCAAGTATGTACACATTAATTTCTATATCTTAATTATCTTTTAGTGCATTCATTTAATTGTTGTACATTAATATGGACATTCACCATAGCATGCCATTATTCCCTACCCCTATCAAATCATCATTTTGCATGTGAGGACACATGCCCAAATTTAGGTTATGGGGAGGGAAAAGATGTGAATACTTTTCCCATGTGTCAATCCATATTGGTCTATGTCAGCAAAATTTAAATTGAGTCGATTTGAAATTTGAGTGAGAGGATGACTCACATGTGTGAAGTGACACCAACTACCACCACCATTTCTCTCCATCATAACTTTCCTTTATTACTCCTTCCTTGCCATCATTGACCCTGACACAATCTCAAGTTGCAAACAAAAGGTACAAAGGGAAAATTCAGTTGATATTGGCATTAGAATTTAGCAAGTGTTGCAGGAAGGAGAGGAACCGCAGAGTGATTGTTTGATTGCAAACAATGGGAGGTGGGTTAATTGGAAATGAACCCATGGTGCACAATGTATTACTACATGATGCACCCTACCTAGCCGAATTTAGAAACTGTGGCTTGTTAGATTATTTCATGAAGTTGGATGGTTTTGATGAAGGCATTGCACTAGAATTCACCCAAACATTGTAGAGGTTACAGGGTTACCTGTCGACAGTGAAGATTACCCTACTTCCAGAGATGCCAGGTCAACCAGGGCTAAATTTACAGAATCAAGCGACCCTCCATTGAGCATATATAAACAAGGTGTGAAGAGAACCTCTCTTCCTGAGCCATGGAAGTAGATAGTTGTTTATGTCATAAAATATCACCTATGAAGGACGCCGGTCAAATTTGCATTTTGTGCATTTTAAACTCTTGAATCACATAAGGCATGGGAGGAGAATGAATGTGTCGAACGTGCTATGCAACCTTCTTTCAATCATGGCGGTCGAGACTTAGAAAGGTAGGGACAATTCTGTTTCCCACCATTGTTTGATTAAATTGTTAGTTGAGAAGTCTATGCATGATGTATATGAAATGACCTGGGAGAAATTCATAAAAATTGATCAAATTAGACTTGAGCACTTGCAACCTAGGGTTTTACATAAACCTCATAGGTCTACCAGGAGATTGAGCATGGTTGGAGCCACTCTTGGTGCTTCAACCTTTGGCGTAGGCCCTAGTGCACACCCTCCTGTAGTAGAAGAAACCATAGAAATTAGCTCTTTTGGGACAGAGCACTTAGACAAAGAAATTTCTCCCCTAGATTCTGATGATGATGTTCCACTTGGAATCCTAATGAAAACTAGGGCATAGAAAAGAGAGGCGGAAACGAGAAAAGGAAAAGCTAGAAAGCAGTTGACAGAGAAAGAAGTACCAAGCTCTGGGAAGCAGAAGGTTGACACTGTTCATCCTGCACCAAAGGAAAACATGAGATCCCTCCCAAAAAATCAAGACCAGCCTGGCCAGCCTTTGGTATGCCTCCACAGGAAAGCCCTAAGTCTAGAGAAATATCACAAGGGACATAAAAACTCCAATGGGGCAAGTGAATGTCAAGGAAGAGGATGCATTTAAGACGAAAACAAACATAACATTGACATACCTTGCTGATATTGCAGAATAAGTGGAGAATCAAGGGTATGAGGAAAATTAGGATTTCTTGTAGTAAAAGTTCCTACAACAACAAGAAGAACAAGAACAATCAATACTCTTGCAGCCAGAGTTGATGGGACAACCTAAATCCTTGAAGTTAGTACTATATGGAGAGCAAGCATCAGTGCCAGGGAAAATGCTGGTAGGAATGTTTAAACCCTTTGATTTCTCAATGCAAATGGTAGCTATGCATTTATGGAAAGATATGTAAAGAAGAGGAGAAGAATGGAAGGAGGAGAAGCACAGATTGAAGAAGGAAATTCAAAAGAAAGATGAGGAGATTGAAGACAAGGCTGCAAAAATTGCCACCTTGAAGAAGAATGTGGATAATATGGAAGCCTTGGTACCACAGATTTTAGAGTGCAGGACCCCTCCAAGGGTCTATGCTCTGCACTTGAAGGAGAAATATCTTTCTTTTGAGCTGGGAAGAATTGTCTCAGTTTTGAACCCTTCTATTGAGACTCTTGTTGAATTTTTCAATGCTTATCGAATTGCTTCCCCTGAAATGAAGAATTTGTTTTGTGAGTTTTATTTGCATAATTATGTTATGAATCAAGACCATGATTGGAATCCACTAATATATGTTGGATATGTCCAATTAAGGGCATTCATGTCTTGGATACAAAATGAGATTAGTTGGGGACAACAATATGGGGCTTATAATCAATTGGAATCCAACATCCCTCTGCCCATCAGGGCTAAATCAAGGGATCCAAGGGAAATTTATAGGGAATGGCACAAAATTCTTTTCAGAACTAGCTATGGTAATAGGATTATGCCTTGGATAGAAGAAGCCTACAATGAGTATGAGGTAAAGGCAAAAGAAAAAGAGGAAACCATGAAGAGATACCTCTCACAAAGATGGAACAACCTAACTGATGAGCTAAAACAGGTTGAGCCTCATTCCATCCAGAACTATGTTGCAACACTTAAGAGAATTGACAGATATATACAGATTGGAAGAACAAAGGGACGATTTTGGCTTCCTTTGAATTTTCAGCTAGCCCTCCTGATGTGGCTCGTGCCAAGTTACAAGTTTTACAACTATGATATTGTTGCAGAGAGACAAAGATGGAGCAGATTGGAGAGATTGGGAGGATTCTATTGGGACCCTGATCCACACACAACAAACACTGATGTAGGGAAGTTGTCAGTTGCAAATTTTAGAGCATTGACCAAGCAGAAGAAAAACCCTTCCTCTGCTAGAGGACTAGCAAGAACTTAGGTTGGGGGGAGTGATGAGCCTAGTTTATGGTCTAATTTTTTGGTAGAATTTATGATTTATTTGTTGAAGTTATCATGGACCTTGACATTAAGTGTTGATATTTTTATGATACTTCCTCAAAACTATAGACATTGGGCCTAACCTTATTTTTGCAAATCTTTAATGACATTGGTATGTTATATGGACTATCTATATTAATTTTGCATGTGGTTAATGAATGTTCTTTAAGGTAGTTATAGATATGCAATTATTGTGTGTGCTAACATTGCCATGTAGATATAATTTGAAGGTGCTAAATTGAGAAAGACACCACCAGTTGGGCATGCATCATAATTTCTAGCAAGGGAATCATTCAAAGGTCAAAGGAGGTCGACGGTAGGAGATTCCCCATGAAAATCGAATGCAACTTCCTTGTAGTGTACTTTAATGTTGTTGAGCAAATATAGGTGTTACTGTTGTGCTAAATTTGCAGGAACGTTTGACCAGATTCCATGGGCACGTAACCGCCTCTCCATTTTCTCTACTTTCCCTAAATTGGCATCCTCCCAGTTTGTGGAGTTGACCGCCTTGCTTAGTTGGTAGTATAAATAAGGATCAGATGTTCCTTTTCATAGGGTTGCGTGATATGATATTGTACTTGCATTCTTAGCTTTCAGTGATATAGTTACACTACTCTATTGTACTCATGTTTCCTGATGAATAAAATGAAGTTCTGAGTTTGAGCATCTGAGTTTTCGTTAGTAGTAGAGGATACTCATCCAAGGGGGACCACTTGGTGATAAATCCATCCTTTAGCTTAGTTTATCCTAGTTATTACTTTTTGCTCAGTAATTAGTTAAGAATCTAGTGTTAACTGTTCCTGCAGCCACTAGAATCGCATTCTGTGACTGTTCCTGCAGCCAAAGTAGACAGAGTAGTTTTCTATTTGTTGTTCAGATTTTCATTTTTGTCATGCATTTCAATCTTAGTATCATTTTTGGTTGATGTTCAACATTTATGTTATTCCTTTTCAAGAAATTTACTTTAAGCATTGCATCTTTCTTAGTTGTAGAATGAAAATGGCTACTTTGAGTTCCTAGTGCACATATTGTGCTGACCCATTTTAAGTTCATGTCCCCGGGTTGACAAGTTAAATGAACCTTCATGATGATTGAAATAGCTACTCATATTAGATGTCCAATCTTTGAATCGTGACTGTAAAGGCCTAGTTGTTAAATCATTGTAGGAGGCCAACACCTATTCCAATGTAGTTACTTCTTATGATAGCATCATCACTATCGTCACCATCAAAGGGCATAGTGCAAAGTGTGGAGTCACCACACAACGTGGTAAAGTCACCATCCAAGGAGTTCCACCCCAATCTAGGGCACAACCTACTCTACTAGTATCCAGTACCAACAAGTACAATCTCTTAGAACAACTCAAAAAGACCCCCACACAGATATCAATCCTAGAACTATTGAGGCTATCACCTGCACATAGGGAAATCTTGGATAAATCTTTATCAAAGTCATCTATTCTTGAGGATATTGATACTGAAAAATTTCAAGCTATGGTAGGCCATATCACTAATCATCTTCTCACCTTCTCAGAACAAGACCTGCCATCACAACCATCTCTTAACCGTGCTTTACACCTTGAGGTTTTCATTCATAAGAACAAGGTAAAAAGAGTATTAGTAGATGGAGGTGTTGGATTGAACATTTTCTCCCTTCAGATGATAAATTTGGGCTATTCAAAGGATACTATTGAGAGGACAAAGAGTACCACCATCAAGGCATATGCCGACCAAGAACAAGTATCACAAGGAATCATTGCACTTCCCATCCAAGTAGTCCCTCTCATTGTAGAAACTACATGTCAAGTGTTGGACCTTGATCTCCCCTATAACATCTTGCTTGGTCGACCATGGATCCATGTTTTAAAATTTTTAGCCTCGACTTATCATCAATGTGTGAAGTTTCCTTTCGAAGGTAGAGAAATCACCATCCATGGAGATCCTGAGCCTTTTTACTATTACAAAAATCTTGAAGCCAAATTCTATAAAATTTCCCAAATACTTAAGAATGATGAAGGGCCTACACCTTCCACCTCATTTGTTGACCCATCATCCCTTGCATCTACCTCACAAGAAAAAACATTTTTTGTGCAGAGTATACCCAACGTCAAAGTCATAATCCAAGATGATGGTTGTGAGAACTATAAGCTATTGGAATATGCCTTGTCTTAGGAGAGTTACCTATTTCTCCTCAGTCTCATGGGAAACCCATATCTAGGACCAAAGAACCTAAAACAATCAATATGGTAGCTACTACCTTCACCAAGTGGGGAGATTTGAATCAAGAAGATGTTAATGAGGAGGATGTCTCTAAACTCCTCTATCAAGATGAATGACCTGTCCCTGTTCTTCCCATGGAAGATGATAACAAAGGCTTACAACTCATGCCGAATTGGGGATATAACAAGAACAAGAAGCTAGGAAAAAATGAAAATGGTTTACTAGAACCCATCATTCCTGAGAAACGACTAAAGAATTTTTGTCTAGGTTGTACTACTAGCAAGGTTACCCTTATTGGAAAAGGTATTTCCGCTAAATGAGTTGAGGCTTCCTCTTGGTTAATTGCATTGCTCAATACAACCTTAGATGACTTCCCCCTAGATGTTGCAGACCTATTTGAGAACAACACCCTCTTCATGATATCTGTTACATCCCTTGCTCCAAGTAATCAACCAACTAAAATATTCCTAGTCTACCCACAACTCATTGACATACACCAACAAGGACAAACAATTCTTGATTTATTCAAAAATGATGAAGCAATTTCAGAATTCATGGGACTTTGTGACAACTTACCATGGGAATATCGCAAAGCATGTTTTGACATAGAGCTAGATACAGGGGCCTACTATGGGGAGACGATTGAATCCTTCATTCACAAAATAAATGAAATGCAACTAACATGCAGATCTTTAGGTGAAAACCACACTGTGGCACTTTATGATCCTTAAAAAGTAAAAAAAAAAGGATGCATCCAATGGTGAAAACCTCTCTAAGGCACCCAAGGATGAGGGATTCAATCTCCCCTAGTGCAATGCATCCAAAGAAGTTAGCAATCCTAGCAGAAAAGGCCACATTAGTCAATGTGGGAACAAAAGAAGCACCTAAGATCACTTTTTATGCCGAATACCTGTTGGATGAAGAACAAAAGAACCTAGCAACATTCCTAAAAGAGAGAAGAGCTAACTTTGCATGGTCATACACAGATATTCCAGGCCTTGATCCTAAAGTTTTTGTGCATCACTTAGCAATCTATCCTGAAGCTAAACCAATAAAGCAGAAGTTAAGACAAATGCACCCTTAGATAACACTTTTGGTCAAACTCGAGCTATAGAAGCTTCTTGACATTGGATTCATTTGATCGATAGATTATCCTAAGTGAGTTTCAAACCTGGTACTAGTCTCAAAACTCACTGGGGGCATCAAAATATGCACTGCATTCAAAGACTTAAACAAGGCATGCCTGAAGGATGATTTCCCTCTTCCTAATATTGACCTCATTGTAGACTTAACAGTTGGGTATGAAATGTTGTTGCTCATGGATGGTTTTTCATGCTACAATCAAATCATAATTGCCAAACAAGATCAACACAAAACTATGTTCACTTGTCTATGGGGAACCTATTGCTGGAATGTGATTCCATTTGGGCTAAAGAATGTAGGAGCAACCTATCAAAGGAAAATGACCCTCATCTTTCACGACATGATCCACAAAAAAGTTGAAGATTATGTGGATGATATTTTGGAAAAATCAAGGAAAAGAAGTGAGCACATACAAGTCTTAGGACCCATCTTTGACAGACTTGAAGAATACAAAGTAAGGCTAAATCCAAAAAAGTGTTTCTTTGGGGTCACATCAGGGAAAATTTTGGGTTTCATTGTCTCACAAAGATTGATAAAAATTGATCCAACAAAGGTAAAATCCATCCTCGATATGGAAATACCGTAAACAATAAAGTAGATGAGAGGGTTATAAGGAAGATTGCAGTCTATCAGGAGGTTCATAGTGCAACTATCAGATAAAATCCACCCATTTTCGCATCTTCTCCATAAAGGGATAACCTACAAGTGGGATGAGAAGTGTGATAAAGCTTTCCAATAGATAAAATATTATCTACTAACATCTCCATTACTTATGCCTCCAATACCGAACAAACCCTTGATCCTGTATATCTCTGCAACACCATCAACACTATGAGCTCTATTGGCACAACATGATGAAAACAGAAAGGAAAGAGCTATTTATTACAACAACAAAACTTTGGTGGGATATGAAATGAACTATTCACCTATTGAGAAGGCATGCCTAGCAGTAGTTTTTTCTTCACAAAATTTTAGACACTACATGTTGTCACATCAAATAAAGCTCATTGCAAAGATTGACCCATTAAAATACATGTTATCCAAAGCAACTCTCACAGGAAAAATGGCCAAATGGGTGATGATCTTAACTAAATTTGACATAGAGTATGTGGAGTGCAAGGAAATCAAAGGAAAAGTGATCACAGACCAATTGACAGAAGCACCTATCTATGTTGAGAACCCCTTGATATCTGAATTCCTTGATGAATCGGTGTTCCTTATCAACCTCACATCTTAGTGGAAGATGTACTTTGATGGATTGTTCACCCAACATGGATTTAGAGCAGGCATTCTTTTCATCACCCCTCAAGGTGATTTCATTCCAAAAATCATACTGAATATCATTTCCTTGTACTAACAACATTGTTGAGTATGAATCACTAATCATAGGTCTAAGGATAGCGGTTCAGTGGCAGATTCAAGAGATAAAACTATGATGGTAGACAATTTCAAGGACCTTTTTATAGACATAAATTTTCAGCAGATTCCTCGCATGAATAACAAAGTAGCAGACGCCATGGAAATGATCGGATCACTACTAGACATGCCAAACAACGTCCTCCAATGTGAATTATTGGTAGAACAACTTCTCGTACCAACTTTTGAAATACCTAAATCAGAATTTGCATGTGTCATTGTTGGTCCTGGATCCATGTGGTACCATGCCATCTTTACCTACCTAAGAAGAGGAAATCTCCCATCTGATATCACCTCAAACCTTAAAAATACCTTTGTTAAAAAGGCATCCTGATTCGTGATCTTAAGTGATACCCTTTATCGATGAAGCATCGAGGGGACATTGCTACAATGTCTTAACCAAGATCCTTGATTGCTTTAACAGAGGTACACGATGGCATATGTGGGTCCCATTCTAGTGGTATAACATTAGCTAAGAAACTATTGAGGATAGGGTACTATTGGCCAACCATGGAAAAGGAAGCTCATCAATATGTGTAGAGATGTGTCCAATGTCAATAGCATGGAGATTTGTTCCATGCCCCAACTCAAGAGTTGCAACCCATGATAACATCTTGGCCTTTTTCGCAGTGGGGACTTGACCTCACAGGAAAAATCACCCCAACCTCATCCAATGGCCACAAGTTTATCATAACAGCCACTGAGTACTTTACCAAGTGGGTTGAAGCCATTTCTATGACCTACATAATGGGGAAGCAAATTTCTAAATTTATTCTGAACTATCTAATCTGCCGCTATGGTGTTCCATAAACCCTCATCTCAGAAAATGGAACACCCTTTAAGAATCATGATGTGAAATATTTGTGCCAAATATTCAACATCCAACACTGATTCTCTACCCCATATTATCCCCAAGGCAATGGCCAAGTTGAGGCTACAAACAAAACTGTCCTGAAAATCCTAAAGAAAAAATTCCATGAAGTTGGTCATGACTGACATATGCAACTAAATCCCGCTCTCTGGTCCTATCAAACCAATATCCACACACCTACAAGTGCAACCCCTTTCTCCTTCATTTATGGATATGAAGCTATCCTGACTATTGAGGTTGAGCTCCCATAATTGCAAGTGCCATTACAAAACCTAATCACAGATGAGAATACAAAGTATCTCGGCTGAATGAGCTAGAATTCCTGGAAAGCGTCATCTTGAGGCCCTCAATCACTTGTAAGTATACCAAAACTGACTGAAATAGAGCTATAATAAGATGATCAAATGTCAGTCTTTCCAAGTAGTGGATCTTGTCCTAAAGCAAAATCAGAAGATTCGAGATCAAGACAACAAAGGAAATTTTGAGCCTAACTGGTTGGGTCCCTTTGTCGTCATAGCAAGCTATGGATCAGGAGCATATCAATTATCAACACTTGAAGGTGACCCCTTGCAAGAACCCACCAATAGCCTGCATCTTAAAAAAAATTATGCCTAGTCTTGAAGGGTGTTCTAGACACTGAAAAATGTCCTAATCGATATCATACACTTAAAATAGATTGACTAACATCATTTCCTCTTTAACCCATCCTCTCTTCTCTTAATTAATTTAATTAGCCTAGCTAATTAATTAATTGCATCATTTTCATCCATTAACCTAATTAAATTAATCAAGTTAATTCATCCCTTTTCGTGCTAACATTTCATCTCATTAAATTAAATAAATCAAAATATTTAATTTAATTCCCTAGGTCATCTTATTTAATTAAATATTATTTCACCTTTCTCCTATTTATTAAATCATTTAATTTAATAAATATCTCTTCAATTCCTCCAAATCCCCTAATTGTATGATTAAACCTTGTTTAATTAGCAATTAAACTAGTTTTCCTCTAAGCAAAGGGAATATTCCTTGTCCCCTTTTTTTTGCACAATTAAATCTTTATTTTAATTTACAAAATGCCTTTTTCCTCACCCATGAGAATATTCCAAAATAATATTTTTATTCTTTCATCATTTGAAAAAGGGATATTTTCACTTGGCTTCTTAAGCAAGTTTTAACCTTCAACCTTTTGAACAAGTCACCTTTGACCCGTGTGAGTAGGTCAAAAGTGTGTTTGTTTGAGGCAAGTGTGGACACTTGATTAAAATATTATCATGCATTCTCATCCGTTGATGAGAATCCATGATCCATGCCTCTCATCTTCTTCATCTTGGATCGTTGATTAATCTTTTTGATCTCAACCCTTCATTCCTCATTTGATTTCCTATAAATAGGACACTATTTGGACACAAATGGATCCATCTTTTTTAGAGAAAACTTATGTTGTTGAATCTCATATGCACTCACACTCATATTTACTCACTTTTTAGCATATTTTAGTTCATTTTTAGTTGCATAATAGCTTAGAGCATCCATTAATGGCTTCCATGCATCCATCTTAGCTTGTTTATAAATTAGGGTTTTCATCTTTTAGCATATATTTAGCTTAGATTAGTTTAGAAATAATCAGTGCATTTCTAGCATAAAATCATGGTAACTTAGCTTGCATCATGTTCATTTTTAGCATAAACTAGGTTTTCATACATCAATCACAATGGTTTCATCGATTCTCTTCCATAGAATCGACTGAAACATGCTCACTAATCATGGGATTGGGAAAACAAATAGAAAGCAAGTGTAGCAAGTTGTAAAGTGAGAACCTAGTTATCCAAAATCTAAAGTCTAGATCATACGTAAATGCGTCAGTGGATTTTATATCAACAACTCATCTTAGCATCATCATCCTAACATCAAACGACCATTTGACCAACATGTCCTAGGATGTATCCTTCCTATGATGGACATCAGTATCAGACATCACCTTAGCTAAAATTAAACTAGGCGAGAGATATAGATAACACTGACTGTTTGTCTTTGATCTTTTCTTATGATTTATCTTAGTGACCCATTCTGAGGACCTCTCAATGATGCCTATAAAAATGATTTAGAGAGAAAGGAATGGGGCATCGATGATTAGATTTCGTTTGTTGTGCTTGTGGGTACTCTTATAAATTAATCTTGGCACATACTTGCTTAGTTGTGTGTAGGGAAGTTGTTTGGAGTATGTTGTTGACTATTGCGTATGCTTTGGTCCAATGTATTCTAAGCTTCTAACTTACATTCCAACAAGATTTTTGTATGTCAAGGTGTGAACAAGAACTATCCTATCTATTTACAGATTCAAAGTCCATTACACTAGATACAACATCGTCCACAACAGCACAACAAGCAATTAGCACCGACTTTGGCGTTGGATTTTAGTGTATTTTGAGCACATGAGTTGGGAATTTTGGTTGGCATTAAACTCGGTGCAAATAGGCATGGTCAGTTTGGCATCCTATTTTGTACCAACTTTTCCACTGTATTTAGCATCGGTTTTAGTGTTAGAAAATCATGGCACCTAAAATAGCGTCGGGAAGTAACAACGGAAATGGTGCCAAAATTGGCACCCAATTTGGCTTCCGATTTTTCTTCCATGTCTACTCCCATTTTTGCTTCTAGTTTTGCTTCCAATTTTGCTTCCAGTTTTTCCTCCAAGTTTGCTTCCAATTTTGTATCCACTTTTGCTTTTAGTTTTGCTTCTAGTTTTGCCTCCAAGTTTGTTTCCAATTTTTCTTCCAATTTTGCTTCTGGTTTTGCTTCTGATTTTCCTTCCACTTTTGCTTCTGATTTTGCTTTCAGTTTTGCTTCTAGTTTTGCTTCCACATTTGCTTCCAGTTTTGCTTCCAATTTTGCCTCTAGTTTTGCTTCTGGTTTTGCTTCCAAGTTTGCTTCCAGTTTTGCTTCCATTTTTGCTTCCGATTTTGCTTCCAAGTTTGCTTCCGGTTTTGCTTTTGGTTTTGCTTCTAGGTTTGCTTCCAATTTTTCTTCCAGTTTTGCTTTTAGTTTTGCTTCCAGATTTGCTTCCAGTTTTGCTTCCAGTTTTGCTTCCAGGTTTGCTTCTAGTTTTGCTTCCAATTTTGCTTCCAATATTGCTTCTGGTTTGCTTCTAGTTTGGCTTCCATTGTTGCTTCCTTTTTTGCTTCTAAAAATGCTTCTTGTTTTGCTTCCATTTATTAATTCAATATGTTTTATTTCAATTTAATTAGTTAAATGTATCGTGCCTCTTAAATAACTCATATGATTATAGAGTAAGTAATTTAATTATTTAACTCATATGATTAAATAACAATATGATTATTGTAACATGATCATCATCTATAATTAAAACAAGTGAATCAAATATCTATAATTTAATTGAATTTGACAACATCCATCCTGAGCAGTAAATTAAAATCATCATACTTAATAAATATCCATCCAAAAATCATCGACCAATTTTAATATATATAAATTGACAAGTCAATACTAATAAGATCATCATCATATATAACTAAAACAAGTGAAAGTCAAATATGTCAGTACATCAAAAACATGTGTCAAAATGATACATGTCCAACAGTCGACATAAGTGAAAATGATACATGTACAAATGATATAAATAAAATTGATAAATTATGTAACTCAAATTGATACAAGTCAAGATGATATATGTCCAAATGATATAGTGAAAATGATACATGTCAATATGATACAACTCAAAAATATAGTACAGTAGGCCGTGAAAATGATACATATGATAGTAATCATGCAAAGAGTCATCATAACGATATATCATCAATGATCCATGATGTAGTCTATATGATCATAAATGTCACTGGTTACCATCATCAACTGTCTCATCATCATCATCACCATCTTGATCATCATCATCATCATAGTCGTCATTGTCGTTGTCATCATCATTGTCTTCATTATTGTCATCGACCTCGGTGTCTTTCATATCTGCATCATCATCATCCTCGACCATGTGATTTGTACCAACATAACCAATATTTTGTGGATCTATATCATGTTGAGGATCATCTCGATCTTCTGGAAGACCCGTGTTTTGCAACAAAAAAAAATTAAAATGAAAAGTTATTATTTATTTCATGCAATAATTTATTTTTCGGTTATATATCTTTATTACAACATATGAGATGAAACCATAATCATATTACATCATATCAAATTGCACATACCATAATCAAATTTCAAAAAAGTTACTGCTAATATTGGCGAGTTAGGACAAACTTCAGCTTTCAAAAACAAAGCTAATTAGGCTGGCAAACTTATGGATCAAGCCAACATTTAGTGGAAGAGGAAGAAAGATGAAAGGAACTCTAGAGGCCCACCATAATGGATTTCAATATTCAACCATGAGAGTAGAAGAGAGAGCTGATATCATGTATCAAAACATTAAGCATGCATTCTTCTAGCCAGCGGAGAAGGAGATGATTACTTTGCTTCATTTTCATTTGCATAACCATATCACAGTGTGGGAACCAAGAAGAACAAGGATGTTCAATTTTATGTGGAGGTAATGGATGTGGTCCAAACTTTAGGAGGAGAGATCCTGATGTCTACCAAGAGGCATAAAGTGAGATGAATTAAGTTCACCTACATGTCTGCCAAAGTTTACTTCTAATTTTTATGACTATTTTTCTTGGCTATTGGAGAAGAAACTTTAGCTTTCAAAAATAAAGCCAATTAGGCTGGCAGACATGTGGATCAGGCTAGCATTTGGTGGAAGAGGATGAAATATGACTGGAACTCTAGAGGCCCACCATAATGGATTTCGGTATTCAACCATGAGAGTAGAAGAGAGAGCTGATATCATGTATCAAAACATTAAGCATGCATTCTTCCAGCCAGCGGAGAAGGAGATGATTACTTTACTTCATTTTCATTTGCATAACCATATCATGGCGTGGGAACCAATGAGACATTTCGATTTACTACACCTAATGAGGTTTTATTTATAGATGACATTCTTAGCCTTTTAGGTCTGGATGTGCCACAAATAAACCTATGAACAACCAACAATCAAACTCCCCAAGGGGGGAAGTCTACATGAAATAATTGACCAACATAGGAAAGAAAGTGATTTCCCTAAAGTAAGTCAACATAATCAACAAGAAGAGTGACTTGGTCTTCCCATGAAGCCAACCTAACCATCATGATTAATGGAGGAGGCTATAAACCTTGGAATTCCTTTATATTTTTATGAATAATGAATTATTTCATTACCAATTCTATTACTATACTTTTAAGTTGATTATGGGGATTGGGAAGCAAGGGAGAATGTTGTAGAATTAGAATGAGCTAAGGATTTGGAGCCAAACATAGAAAATGGAAGGATGAAATTGAAGTAGAGTAATTCCAACGTTAGCTAGTTTCTTAAACTTATTGTTCCTCAAGTGAAGGATGCCTAAAATACTTAAGTTGATAATGGAAATTTACTCAATTGAAAATCTTAACTTATCACTGTAAATTATTGCATTAAGCTATTAATAGAAAAAGTGAAAATAGAGAAACTCTATAAAAAAAAATGAGTGAAAGATAGCAAGAATTACCACTTTAAATAAAAGACGAATCAAGCAAAATTAGAAAGAGAACAAAAATGCTAAGAAAATGAGGAACACAAAATTCAACAAAGGAGAGAAAGAACCAAAAAAAAGGAGCACTAAAGGATACAATGAGAGCAAGATAATTTAAAAAAAAAAAAACAAACTTGAAAGGAAAAAGAGGGAATTAGATAGGAAAAGATGTTTGAGAAATCCATTAAATCTTTCTCTTGAAAATCATGGTCTATTTAGAGAGATGGTAAGTTTTCATTACCCTCAAAATTCTACCACAGTAAATTTTACAAGTGTTAATCAAGGGTGTACTAATAGTATTCTAACTACTCATACAATAACCATGGAGGAGCATACGGTGGGAAATTTATGTCAAGCACTAGAACATAAGACGAAACTCCATGCCATAATTAAGATTCTCATTTCTCCCATGGTTTAAGTTAATTAAAATAGCTTCATATAAGATTTAGTTTATACTTCTAGATTTGGTTAAGGATTCAAGTGTTAAGAAAGTTGAAAGGAATGTATTGGTCATATTTTTGAGAGGTAGGCATGTCATTTTTTTAGTAAATAGGAAGATAAATTATAGGTAATATATTGGTAGACATGTCTGTCAAATTTTTTACTATATCAACATACTTTATAATTATTAATTTTTTATATCAATAGCATATAACCTTACAAAAAAAGATAATTTTAAGTCATAGCCTCTATTATTATTCACCATGCTTAGATTGATCAACTTATAATAAAATTATCAAGAGCTTAAATTGAAAAAGTTATTACCATAAAATATGCATCTCAAACTATAGGAATGTGAGAACAAAAAGTTCTTGAACTTCAAGAATGATAAATTGCCTATGTAGAGAAAAATAGTGTCTCAAACAAATTAATTTCAAAACTTGGACAAATAATAGAATTCTATGGTCAACAATAAAAAATAAATAAATAAGCAACCAAAATTAAAAATCAATTGGATCATTTCCTTAGTGAGGTTCAAAGACAACCTCACCTTCCTTGAGTGGCCAAAACTTGTGTATGCTAACCAAACATACTTACAACAAACATCTAAATCTACCCTTCAAAATAAAAAGATCAAATATGTCATTATATTTTATATTCATGTACAAAATTAAAAAAATTACAAGCAAATTCAACTAAAACGTAGGGAAATGTCGATTAATTCCAATGGGTTTTATGCTTTATCTATATATAGATGGTTTCTTGATTCCAATACATTATTAAAATAGGAAGAATTGCTTAACTTTTATTTATAGTTAAAAATAATCAACTTCAACAAAATAGACCATCTTTTCTACAAATCTACTTTAAATATCACTAATAGAATTTTGTTTTCCATATGCATACATATGTGTTAAACACTTTTTCCCACCCAAGAAAACTAAAGCTAAAAAATTTAAAACCACCCAAAAAGTTCATATCTATAAGTTATTTTATGCATGACAATCATGATAAATCCCAAACAAAACTACATTCAGTGCTTTGCCATAAGTTATGAATGGTAACCTTAGAGGAAATGAGAAGGATCGATCAATGAGTAGATACTCTTTCCTCAAATTCTCATACCATTTCCTAGGATCAAATTTGAGGATCTACTTCACTATTGAAATAATTTAATTTATAAAGCCCAAAACATAATATGCACCTTATTGGTTTTTGTTGAAAGAGAATGGGATCATTCTAGCCATCCAAAGTTAGGCAAACAAGCTTCTTAGTATTGAGCATTAGATGGTCCTTGAGAGTAAAAGAGTTCACAAAGATTGAAGAGCGAGGGAAAGCAACATTTTATGAAATTTTTCATTTGTAATTAAAGTTTTCCCTTTGTTTTGCAATACGAACTTATTCACTTCTAGGTGTATAGAGAAAATAGTGTGCTTCCCAAACAAGTAGGTTTTGAAAAAATTACCAAACTTGTAAAACTCAATATGAAAAAATAATTACAAAGTAGAAAACTTTTATATTGTATACTTGTTAGCTTGAATCATAATTTACTAGAATTTAAGTACAAAGCTAAATACACACAATTACCACTACATGCTTATAGGCTCTCTCTTCATATTTGTGTCTCTACAACATAGCATTCCCATAGTCTTTGCAACATTGTGGAAGCTCATAAAATGCACAAATAAAATACTACTATGTTTGACGATAATAGATGTGGGTATAACTTAGAGTGTACAAACAAGTATGAATGATGATGAAAAGAAGGATTAAGGATTATTGGTGTAAGAATTAAATTTCAAGGTCATGAGACTTCAATTAATTTCATGCAATTGTAAGTATGAAATATGATGGCTTCATATGTATTTAACAATTAAAGAAAGTGTGGCATGATTCAACTATTAATGGTACATGTGGATAATTATAGGACATGGTTATAAAACTATTTATTAATGACTTTAATCACATTTTGACATGGTTGATAGAATTGTAAGTGGATTAAGTTGCAAATGAAACATTTATATTGGTGATAGGTCAGGCTAACCACTACATCAATTTAGAGTTTTGACATCGCATTAGTTTATATGTGAACACTACTAATGGTAAAGTGCATGACCATTGGACCCTCTCCCTTATAAGAATTTTTTTTTTAATTTTTTAAAAAATTAAGCCATAAAAGCAATTCAAAGGAACATTTAATTAAAAAATAATTGTTTGAACTAATTGGACTTAGGGCCTAAATTTGATGGTCGTATAGTTATATTTAGGTATTTTTATTGTAAAGTATAACTAAAATTTTAGGAAGACTATATCACATGAAAGGGGAGGTTTTGGATAAATTTTGAAAACATCTATAAGATTCTTATGTGGTCTTTTGAGTCAAAATATTGTCTCATGCCATCAAACATTTTTAAGCCTATAAACAAACACATTTCAATTTTCTAGGAAATATCTTTACAAACCACCCAAAATCAAATCTTCTAGCATGACTTTGCATTCTTGGATGAGGTTGGAGTGCTTATACTTTGAAACATTTTATAGTGAATACCTTTTTTTTATTGGTTATGGTTTTCAAGCTCTAGGACACAACAAAACTATTAATGGACCTAGAGACATTCACAAAGAATGGAGAGCTAGAAGATTCATAATTGTTGGGTGATGTTGGGAGTACTAGGGTGTGTATCTCTCAAGCTACTCAATCGAAATAAGGTGAATTTTGAGGAGATTGTGTGGTTCAAGGTGATCATGCAAATATTTAAAATATTTACAAGGCATGAAAGATAACAAAAAGAAAAAAAAGGTTGTTCAAGAAAAAATATAGATCTTTTACTGCAATCTAGGGAAACCATTGTCATTTTGGATTGAACATTTCTAAAACAACTTTAATAATATAATAAAATGGATGTGATCCCTTAAATTTTCTCTTTAAATGATACTAGATTTGAACCTTCTTCAACCATAAACTAGGCCCCTTAGACCTCTTGGGGTTTACATGAAAGGGTTTATTGGCTGCTTAGCATTCATGTTTTTTTTGTGATCTCAAAAATATTTTGGGATTAATCTATACAAAAAAAAATGGATTATTTAAATTGGTAAGAAGTTATTTTTTTATCCATTTAATTTTTTAATGCATTGTGGTTTCATGTCTAATAGACTTGTATACTAATCATAACTATTGTAGATTTGAAGCAATTAAGTTTAGTTGAAGAACACAATTGGAATTAAAAATGAATAACATTGTTGTCTTATTAGCTTTATGAGACTTGAAGAAGTGTTTTTAACACTTTAGGGTTTCAGACTAAGATAAAGAGTTAATTTTGGAGTTCAACAAGGAATTTAAAGAATAAAAGGAGAATTTGTCAATCAATTTAATAAAGTTTATTTATTTTAGTGTAAAAGGATAGAAAGAGATATTACTAATGTCCAAAAGAAAAAAATTGTGTATTAGTGTAAAAGACCCACCACATAATTTATATGTTCATTACAATTTATTATTCATAAATTAGTATAGCTATTAAGTTATAATTGATTGATAAACAATTCTTAAGATGAACAATTATAAGTATCAAAATTTTGATAACCTTTAATCTTACAAAATCAATACTTTTAACTTATTATTTATACATTTATTTAACTTGTCTATTTATCTAATTTATTTTTATTAATTCCTACAACCAAAATTGATCTTATACCCACTAATTAATTATATAATATAATTTTTAATAATTAAAATTTATATTTATTTTGACTAATATAAACGTACATATTTTAAAATAAAAATTATCTTAAAAATTACTTGCTTACAATTCTATTAATTATTTGAAATCTTATTTAGACTTCAAGAGAACAAAGAAAGTCAAAATTATTACTATTATATATATAGGTATATAAAGTTAAAACTAAGTTATCAAAAAGTGACATCATCACCACATACATAAGTAATACTTTCAAGTGGTGACATCATCATCACATTCGTAAGCAATCCTTTCATGTGGTTATTTCAATTCTTAGATAAATGCATTTTTATTTTTTTAATGGGTTTGATTTGTCCAATGTCTACATACATATTCTCTTAACAAAATTTTAAAATTTAAAATTAAATTATTTTAATTAACAATTTTTTAAAATATGTGTTACTTATTGATTATGTGTTGTCAAACACATCAAGTTTTTTAAATACACAGATATTATATTAAGTGAAAAGTATGTATAATATTATATCAAGATTTTTTATATTAAATGTATTACTATTTTTTTAATAGATTTGAGTTGTTCAATGTCTGCATACATACCTCCTTAATAAAATTTTAAAATTCAAAATTAAATTATTTGAATTAACAATTTTTTAAAATATGTTTTACTTATTGATCATGTGTTGTCAAAAACACATCAAGTTTTTTAAATACACAGATATTATATATTAAGTGAAAAGTATGTATAGTATTATATCAAGATTTTTATATTAAATGCATTTCTATTTTTTTAATAGATTTGAGTTGTTCAATGTCTACATACATACCCCCTTAACAAAATTTATAAATTCAAAATTAAATTATTTGAATTAACATTTTTTTTAAATATGTGTTACTTATTGATTATGTGTTGTCAAACACACATCAAGTCTTTTAAATACACAGTATTATATATTAAGTGAAAAGTATGTATAATATTATATCAAGATTTTTATATTAAATGCATTTCTATTTTTATTAATAGATTTGAGTTGTTCACTGTCTACATACATATCCTCCTAACAAAATTTATAAATTTGAAATTAAAATTATTTGAATTAGGTAACAGTTTTTTGAAATATGTGTTACTTATTGATCATGTGTTGTCACACACACATCAAGTTTTTTAAATACACAAATATTATATATTAAGTGAAAAACATGTATAATATTGTACCAAGATTTAATATTTATTTTTAAAATATTAATATTGTATCAATATTTTTATATTTATTTTCAAAATATTAATATTTTATCAAGATTTTTTATATTTATTTTTAAAATATTAATATTGTATCAAGATTTTTATATTTATTTTCAAAATATCCATATTAATATATTATGTTATAATTAGTACAATATTATATAATTATAAT
Source organism: Sequoia sempervirens (assembly GCA_007258455.2). Taxonomy (NCBI): domain Eukaryota; kingdom Viridiplantae; phylum Streptophyta; class Pinopsida; order Cupressales; family Cupressaceae; genus Sequoia; species Sequoia sempervirens. The sequence goes on along the minus strand of VDFB02000015.1, from coordinate 435,768,594 downwards.
TAGGTCAAAAGATATTCTACAATAACATATTTTATCATGCATGCATTAAAAAAACTAAAACACAATAAATATATGTTTAAAAAATTAAAATTGTAAAATATTTTTTAAATAAATAAAAGCAAAATAATTTTGATGTAAATAAAATAAAATAATTCTACTGTAAAATTAAATAACTCTTCAAATAAAAATATAGTAGACAATGTAAATACAAGAAAATAACTCTTAAAATGTTTTAAAGTAAAATAAAATAACTATTAAGTAAATAATATAGATATTTACAATTATTTTAATTATTTTAGAAATAAAATTATTTTATTTATTAGAGTGTTTTTTCATTGGTAACATAAGAATTTTTAGTTTGGCCTAAGTCATAGCTCAACAGGGACACAAAACCCACTAGCACACTAGTTCAACAAGAGTTTGAAGCACAAAGTCTTTGGCATGAACAATGACAACATCAATGGGAAGGTTCAAACCCACGAGCACACTGGATCAATAAGGGAACGTTGGATTAGCAAGGGCCAATGCTTGCAATCACAATGGCCCAACAAGAGTTTGAATCTTGGTGGCTACAACAACGTCATGATTTAATCATCACACTATAACATGAATGACTACTGAAGTATTATTTTATTTTAATTTATAAATTTCATTTAATAATTATTATTATTTTATTGATCAAGTAAAAGGGGTTAGGGCCCTCTCCCATATAAAGGTATTCAAAATAACAAAATAATACATAGTTCATCCTACTCAATGGTAGACAGTAAAGACCAAAAGAGAAGACTACCTCAAAAGCTAAGATTGACATGTAAAACATCTATATATTTAGAATGTTGTTTTCATATGCATACATCTATGGTAAACACCTTCTTTTCCCACCCAAGAAAACTAAAGCTAAAATAATTAAAACCAACCAAAAATTTCATATCTATAAGTTATGTTATGCATGATTTATCATGATAAATCCCAAACAAAATACATTTAGTGCTTTGCCATAAGTTATGAATGAAAACCTTAGAGGCAATGAGAAGGATCTATCAATAAGTTGTAGATACTCTTTCCTCAAACTCTCATACCATTTCCTAGGATCAAATTTGAGGATCTACTTCACCATTAATTCATATGTTATCTTCAAATATAAATCCCACTAGTAATTTATTGCACAATAATATATAGTGCATTCTATCTTCTACTATAATATTACTATTGCTCAAATAAATAATACTCAAATAAATAATAAAATGGATCTTGAAATAATTTAATTTAAAAATCCCAAAGCATAATATGCACCTTCTTGGTTTTTTTAAAGAGAATAGGATCATTCTAGCCATCCAAAGTTTGGTAGACAAGCTTCTCAATATTGAGCATTAGATGGTCCTTGAGAGAAAGAGTTCATAAAGCTTGAAGAGTGAGGGAAAGCAACCTTTTATGAAATTTTTCACTAATAAGTAAAGCTTTCACTTTGTTTGCAATATGAATTTATTCACTTCTAGGTCTATGGAAAAAATAGTGTGCTTCTCAAACAAATGAGTTTTGAACAAATTACTAAACTTGTAAAACTCAATATAAAAAACTAATTGCAAAGTAGAAGACTATCATATTGTATACTCGTTAGCTTGAATCATAATTTACTAGAATTTAAGTACAAAGCTTAATACACACAATTACTAGATAGTAGTAAGCATAAAGAAAAATATATATTGGGTAGTTCTCTTGTCCACAAATAGCTCAAGATTGATTATTTTTTAGGTTGGAACAATCTATAAAGTATTTCCCAATGTAAGCCATTGCATGCTTAGAGGCTCTTTCTTCATATTTGTATCTCTACATAGCTCCCATGGTCTTTGCAACATTACTTGGAAGATCATAAAAATACACAAATAACATACTATTGTGTTTGACGATAGTAGATGTGGGGTGATCCCACAATAGTGGTTTACAATTTTTGGCCAAATTGGACACTGAAATAATTTTTTCTAACTAAATCTTCACTTTCGGGCACTTATAGTGGCTAAACCGTGAGGAATTTGAAGATGATGCAAACTAGAGTTTCGTGACATTTTGTCTGTAGATTCTAAATATATTTTTTTCAAAATTTTTGGAATCAGATTGCACCTCTTTTTCCATCTCCCTCGAAAACTAGTTTTTTTTTCAGAAAACAACATTTTTAAGAAGTGACACTCACTATATAACGCATAATTTTTTTTCCATGAAGGATAAAATTATAATTCTTTCAAATTTAGATTTGTAACTCTGATATCTAGTGCTTCCACTTGGTTAGATAGTTTTTTATTGAATATTTTTCTTTAATCAAGTTTCAAGTCAAACCAATTACAATTCAAACATAGGTTATAATGCATAACTTTTTGTATGCATCAAAAAAAAAATTGTTGGATCAAGGACTTCAATATCTAGTGCACTCATATTTTTCAAAAAAATTGATAATTTTCTATTTTTCCACATGTGCAAAACAAAGAGCTTGATTTTCAATGAAAACCTACATTCACAAGAAATAAAAAATAAATATAATAATTAAATTAAATTTATTTAAAATTATAATTTTGGGAAGCTTATAATAAGGACTACATACTTACAAAAATAATTTTAAATGAATTCATTTGATCCCCCAAAAGGTAAATCAAAAGTGGTTTTTTATCAGCATTTTGATAGGTGTAAAGGAGACTTTGTTATAGGTATGATTTAAAACTAGCGGGGTTTTATCCAAGGGGTTTGATTTAAGGTGGTTTAATCAAACCCTCTTCAATTGGAATGCTTTAAATGAAACTTTTTAAGGCTTAAATCATTATATTTTCTAAAAATATGTGATTTTAGTAAAAATTAGAATCTCCCAGAAATTGTAAACCAGCTTTATGGGATCACCCTGTGGGTATAACTTAGAGTGTACAAACAAGTATGAATGATAATGAAAATAAGGATTAAGGATCATTGGTGTAAGAACTAAGTTTCAAGGTCACAAGACTTCAATTAATTTCATGCAATTGAAAGTATGAAATATGTTGGCTTCATATGTATTTAACAACCAAAGAAAGTGTAGCATGATTCAACTATTGATGGTACATGTGGATAATCATAGGGCATGGTTACAAAACTATTTATTAATAACTTTAATCACAATTGACATGGTTGATGGAATTGTAAGGGCGGATTAAGTTGCAAATGAAATATTTGTATTGGTGATAGGTCAAGCTAACCACTACATCAATTTGGGGTGTTGACATGACACTAGTTTATATGTGGACACCACTAATGATAAAGTGCATGACCATTGGACCCTCTCCCCTATAAGAACCTCTTTTTAAAAAAAATTTAAGCCATAAAATTAATTCAAAGGCACAATTAATTAAAAATAATTGTTTGAACTAATTAGACCCAGGGCCTAAATTTGATGGTTGTATAGTTGTATTTAAGTATTTTTATTATAAAATATAATTAAAATTTTAGGAAGACTATATCACATGAAAGGGGAGGTTTTGTATAACTTTCATAATCTCTATAAGATTAGATGGATATATTTAATTTATTAGTTGATAGGCTTCTTATGTGGGATTTTGATTCAAAATATTGTCTCATGCCATAAAACATTTTTTAATCCTACCAACAAACACCTTTCAACTTTCTAGGAAATATCGTTACAAAACCAACCAAAATTAAATCTTCCAAAATCAAATCTTCTAGCATGACTTTGCATTCTTGGATGAGCTTGGGGTGCTTATGCTTTGACACGTTGTATAGTGAATACCATATTTTTTATTGGTTATGGTTTTCAAGCTCTAAGACGCAACAAGACTAATAATGGACATAGAGACATTACAAAGAATGGAGGGCTAGAAGAGATTCATAATTGTTGGGTGATGTTGGGAGTACTAGGGTGTGTATCTCTAGAGCTACTTAATTGAAACAAGGTGAAGTTTGAGGAGGTTGTGCAGTTCAAGGTGAGTTGTGCAAATATTCAAAATATTTACAAGGTCATGAAAGATAGCAAAAAGAAGAGAAAGGATGTTCAAGAAAACATGTAGATATTTTGTTGTAATCTAGGGAAACCATTGTCATTTTGGCTTCAACATTTCTAAAACAACTTTAATAATCTAATAAAATGGATGTGATCCCTTAAATTTTATCTTTAAATGATACTAATTTGAACCTTCTTTAACCATAAACTAGATCCCTTAGACATCTAGTGGTTTACATGACATGGTTTATTGGTTGTTTAGCATTCATGACTTTTTTGTGATCTCAAAAATGTTCTGGGATTAATTTTACACAAAAAAGTGGATTATTTAAATTGGTAAGAAGATATTTTTTATATCGATTTAATTTTTAATACATGGTGGTTTCATGTCTAATATACTTATGTACTAATCATAATTATTGTAGATTTAAAACATTTAAGTTTAGTTGAAGAACACAATTGGAACTAAAAAAGAATAACTTTGTTGTCTTATTGGCTTTATGAGACTTGAAGAAGTGTTAACACTTTAGGGTTTTAGACTAAGATAAAGAGTTGATTTTGGAGTTCCATGAGGAATTGACAAGAAGAAAAGGAGAAATTTTCAATCAATTTTAATAAGATTTATTTATTTTAGTGTAAAAAGATAGATAAAGATATTAGTAAGATCCAAGAGAAAAAATTGTGTATTAGTATAAAAGACCTGCCACACAATTTATATATTGATTGCAATCTATTACTCATAAATTAGTATAATTATTAAATTTTATTTGATTCATAAATAATTCTTAAAATGAACATTTGTGAATACCAAAACTTTAATAATCTTGATCTTCCAATAGTCAATACTTTTTTTTTATTTTATTGGACATTTATTTATCTTATCTATTTATTTAATTTATTTTTATTAATCCCTCAAATTGCAACCAAAATTGATTATCTAATTATTAATTTTTATACACACTAATTAATTATATGATATATTTTTTAATAAAAGGCAACCAAGGCCATCCAGAGCAAACACATTAACAACACAGTGACAGCAAAGTAAACCAAGCCATCACCCACAACAAGTCATATCAAAAACCCCAAAACAACACTAAACACTAAATAATAAAAAGAGTCCATCATGCAAGCATGATACGGAGCAGTTGAGTCCACAAGCCATCACCCACAACAAGTCATATCAAAAACCCCAAAACAACACTAAACACTAAATAATAAAAAGAGTCCATCATGCAAACATGATACGGAGCAGTCGAATCCATCTTTATACGCTCTGTTATCCTTGACAAATCATTGTCATTACCCATCCTAAATAACTATAGTTCTAAAGTGACTCAAATTTATTACTTTATTAATCTTTCCAAAATATTCTACGGGATATTGGCTAGCTTGAGTTGTGAGTCAAATGTGACCGTTGGCCGCCTATACTTTTACTTTGTCTTGTATTGCAACATACCATGTGACCTACACCAACAAAATATATATTAGCTATATCTAAAGTTAAAGTTAAGTTATCAAACAAATTGACGTCACCATGTATACGTAAGCAATACTTTCAAATGGTCATTTTAATTCTTAGATAAATGCATTTCTATATTTTTTAATAGGTTTGAATTGTTCCATGTTGCATACATACCCTCCTAACAAAATTTATAAATTTAAAATTAAAATTATTAAAATTATCAATTTTTTAAAATATATGTATTATTTATTAATCATGTGTGGTCAAAAGCTTTTTAAATACTCATTATTATATACTAAATGAAAGGTATGTATAATACTATATCAAGATTTTTATATTTATTTTCAAAATATTAGTATTGTATCAAGATTTTTATATTTGTTTTCAAAATATTAATATTGTATCAAGATTTCTATATTTATTTTTAAAATATCTATATTATGATATATTATGTTATAATTAGTACAATATTATATAATTATAATTAGTTAAATTCATGAAGTTTCCATAATCCATGATAATATTGTGAAAATATTTTTGGATTAAAACTATGTCAATTTTTACATCAATGCTTTCTCATCATACTCTATGAAAGAAGAGTGAAAAATGAAGTAACAACTTGGGTAGATAAAAGGATGCGGGGATAGGGAGGGATAGAAGGATCGAAATTCAAAAAATTACAATTCTAAAAAGCAAAAAAGAAAAAGAAAAAGACAAGACCTTTGAAAGAAAAGATCAATCAAGATATTAAAAAGATAAAATAAATAAAATAGCTAAATTTGACAAAAGAAAGAAAATTATAATAAACTAATGTATAATGTAAAATGAAACTCAAAACTATTTTCAAAATAAAATTAAGCTAAACTAAATTAAATAATGTATAGTAGAGAGAATGTGTATTATATATTAATTTAATATTAAAAGATTAATATGTATATTTTAACTAATAATTAGAATGAACAAACATATGAATTAGAGTACATAAAAGTTACCTAAGATTCAAAAGGCAAAAAATGTAAATATACTAAAATAAAATGAAATAATTCTAATATAAATAAAATGAAATAAATCTAAAGTAAAATAAAATAACTCTTTAAATAAAAATAAAGTAGATAATGTAAATAAAATAAATAATTCTTAAAATGTTTTATAGTAAAATAAAATAAATAATTCTTAAAATGTTTTATAGTAAAATAAAATAAAATAACTATTAAGTAAATAATATAGATATTTTAGAAATAAAATTATTCTATTTATTTTAGAAATAAAACTATTTTGTTTATTTTAGCAATAAAATTATTTTGTTTATTTACGTAATAAAATTATTCTATTTATTAAAGTAATAAAATTATTCTATTTATTAAAGTAATAAAATTATTTTATTTATTAGGATTAAAAGTAGTGAACTGTAAGCTCAAGGAAGGATGGATGCTAACGGTCAATTAGAGCTTTATGCGGTGACTAGGGTTTTGCCTAGGCCAAATGTGTCTGGAAGGGCTTCGCAAGGAGCGATCAATGGTCTTCGAAGCAATGGTCTCTATAATAGGGAGAAGGTTGACCTGGGTGCGAAGGGCAGTCTGAAGAAATCTGGCTAGAATGGTGGCAAGGTTAATGTGGATGGCGGCAACTCCTCTTCATAGTGTGGCCAAGATGCATCCAAGTCGTCAGCAGGAAAGGGAGGAGGAGGCTTTGTTGTACCTTCATCCAAATTAGAGACAGTCGAGTTAGATATTGAGATTGAAGATGAAGTAACGTCTAATGTAAAAGTCTTTTCTAGGTTGGATTTGATTGGGAGATTTAGGGGATTTTGACCAAGCTTGAATGATCTCCATCAGTAGATTTCTGACCATTAGGAGCATGTATTGGAAGGGTATGTTCAAATATATCCCATGGCTAAAGGTTTTTTCATTATTATTTTTGAACAGGAGCAAGATAGAAACAAGATCCTTTGTGACTATCACTGGGATTGGGAAGGAAAATACACATTGATGTTAAAGCCATGACACCCGACATTTAACCCAACCACTGAAGTATTTGAGAAGGTTCCTATGTGGGTGAGACTCCCTAACCTATCCTTACAATATTGGTTTGATTCTTGCTTCGAGGCTATAGGGAACTCTTTAGGAATCTTTTTAATGGTGGATGAGGGATCCTCAAATCTACTGCATTCAACTTTTTCTCGTATTTTAGTGGAGTTGGACGTATCCAAGGAGCTTCCAGAAGAGATCCGAATAAAAAATTTGAAAGGTTGTTGGGTACAACCCCTAAATTATGAGGGGGTACCCTTTAGGTGCAGGATTTTTTTCAAACTGGACACTTGGATGCTCAATGTGCTAAGCACATAACACATAAATCTACTTCTTGGTGGAAAGATGTTGCCCCCCAGCACTATATAATGGAGAAAAAGGAGAAGAAGCAAAGCTCTCAGATTATAGGTAGGGAAGAAGAGGTTCAGGTACCTGGGGTTCTAGATCAGGTAGGGAAGGCTTTGGTGAATGATGGGAGTAGGGAGGAACATCAATCACAGGGAGGGTGTTCGGTTGTAAACGGTGGTAATGTTGTCCTCAATGGTTGTGAAAAGGATTTGTACTTTAAAAATGGGGCAACAAAACCAGAGTGTCGGGAGAAAAAAGGTGTGATGGGGCCGCAAGAGAAATAAGTCGAGAAGAGGAAAGTTGATGGCTAGAGTCAGCAAACAAATTTGAGTTTGGGTGGAGAGGTAATGAATCCCCAAGACAAACCATTGGAATGGTAGAAGGAGGCTGCAAGGGTGGAGGATGGTTGGCAAGTTGTTAAGGGGAAGAAAGAAAAGAAACTAAAGAAGGAAACTTTTGTTGTGGTCCTCCGGCCTCAAACCAAGGGAAGACAAAATTGTGCTTCAAAACTTTTGACCTGTTAATAGGTCTCTATTCAGGGTCTGGAGATTTTAGGAGTGTTCTTTTGGTCTGTTTGTAGTGTCTTTATGTATTGGGTGATGATTCACCGTTGAAAATAATGGTGTACTCTATTTTTACTCTTGAATAATAGAAAATCTTATTATTGAGTAAATATATATATATATATATTATTTATTTAACTTTTTTTTGTTCATTGGTAATATGGGAATTTTTAGTTTGGTCTAAGTTGTAGCTCAATAGGGAAACAAAATCCACTAGCACACCAATCTAATTGAATCACTATGTCTTTGGCATGAACACCAACAACATCAATGGGAATGTTCAAACCCATGAGCACAATGGATTAGCACACTAGTCCAATGAGGGTTTGAATCACTAAGTCTTTGGCATGAACACCAACAACATCAATGGGAAGGTTCAAAACCACAATGGGAATTTTCAAACCCACGAGCACAATTAATTAGTAAGGGCACAATGCTTGCAATCACAAATTTGGCCCAACAAGATTTTGAACCTTGGTCGCTACAACAACAATGTCATGATTTTATCATCACACTATAACATGAATGACTATTAAAGTGTTATTTTATTTTAATTTATAATTATTTAATAATCATTATTATTTTATCAATCAAGTGAGGGGTTAGGACCCTCTCCCATATAAAGGTATTCAAAATAACAAAATAATGCATAGTTCATCCTACTAATGGTAGATAGTAAAGACCAAAAGAGAAGACTACCTCAAAAGCTAAGATAGACATGTAATGAACAAAAGAATCTATAATTTAAAAAGTGGAAAGCTAGAGAAGACTACAAAAATTCAAGTCGTAGGATTCATCTTTCAATTTAACTAGTATAGCTTGCTTAGCCAAGAATTTCGCTACTTTCTCTACTTTGGCAACATTAAAAATCTCCTTTTGAGAGGATTTCTCTAACCTGAGGAGCTTGATCACATTGAGACTAAGATTGTAGGTCAATCTCCTACCATCTAAGCTAACAAACATTCGACAACCACCTCTCAAATAAGCTCCCCTCATTATCTTTTTGATGATCCTCACTGAACTAAGGCAAGATCATGAAACTTAGAGCTCATGACAAGGAGAGGTGTAAATCTCTCCACTGAATCTTTATAAACCTCCTCATCAAAACTAGCCTTAAATTTATCCCAAATGTAATATCTACCCAAAGTCTTGGGGAGCTCTTTATTACCAATAAGAAAGAGTACTTTTATAGAAGCATCAAAGAAATATTAAATTTTACCCAATACTTGGCAGCCCCTTCAATGAAATATTTCTCCAAGACCTTCACAATTGCCTACAATACTTCATCTTCTTGAAAAAAGACCTTCATCAACCTTGAAACAATGATTTGTCCACAAAATTTTATCTCTCATAGTAGAGAGAAGTTGTAGCCAGTGAATTTTTTAGTGGCTAATATTCGCCAATTAGCTAATAGTAGAAATTTGGAATCCAAATTTGGCTAATAGTTCAAGCTATAAGGTGACTTGAATCGCCACATTTTTACAAAATTTTATAATAGTCTTATTTAAATCACCAAATAATTTCTTTTATTAAAAGAATTAACTCAAAAATTTGCCACAATATTCGATACATGATTAGATCAGATTCGCCTAAATTTTATAAATTATAGTAGAAATCTATATTAATTCGCCAATAGTATATCATAATTATTAGTTTCTTTAGGACAATATTTCTAATCTTTAGTTTCCACCATTGATTTATAATATAATCTAATGGCCCTTGTTGTATTCCAGGAGGTAAATGTACCCACAATTTGTAATACTCATGGGGACCACAATTTCAAGTCTCATGATAATTATAGATTGTGGGTATATTTTACCTTGCAAAGTCCAACAAGGGTCATTAGATCAATGATCAAAAAGAAATTTCCAATCCCATGAGAATTACAGATTGTGGGTACATTTTACCTTGCAAAATACAATGAGGGTCATTATATTATATTTTAAAACAATGGTGGCAAATAAATATTATAGTCAACCCCTTAAATCCATCAATGATTTCCACCCTTGGGCCCCTACTTTTCCATGAGAATTATTTTTAGATTGGATGGATTTTCCATCATAATTAATGCATTTTCCAATCATTTTTCAAGATTCGCCAAAATTTTCTACAAAATTTTAGTGATGTAAAAAAATCACCAATAAAATTAATATTTTTTTCGATAAAAAGGAAAGATTTGCCAATAGAACTAATATATTTTTTCCAAAAAAATGAAAGATTTGCAAGGAATTTATATCTTTTTTTTAGGGGGGTTTCTTAAAGTTATCACTGGTTGTAGCAAGGGCTCCATGACACATCAAACACCTCTATAAAGACGACCTTGAGAGAATGAGTTGATAGAATATCATTCCCTATAATACAATGTTTGCTTGAGTGAAAATGAGTGCAAGTACACACCTTGAAATCATACCGACACATATTTTGTCATCTCCATAATGAAGTTTAATTAAAATATGGGATATGTTATTACTTATTGTGGTTGACAACTTTGGTACAGATGTTGTCGACCAATAGTTAGAAATTCTACCACCACATTTCCCTCCCTCAAACAATTTGAATAGAATAATTTAAAATGCTATCCAAGATGATCCTAGCCTCTTTCAAGTTATTCATGATTTTCCAATTCATATAATATTGGTTTCTTAAGAAAAGGATGATTACCATTGAGCCACCTTCAATTATAATGGTGTTGAGGATACATTCTTTAACCATCTAAAGACTAAGAAGTAGAGAATCAATCTCTACTTTTTTTTTTATTAGATTAGCAGGGGAAGGCCCCTGATCCCATGGTTACAACCAAAAATCAAAAAAGAAAACATGGTGGTAAACCAGCACCACCAGCCCACATCAAAAAGCAACATGTCCAGGGTGGCATGTAGGTCGAATAATAGAACAGTAACCATAGAACCATTATACATAATTAAAAAAAAAAAAGATTACTACTAGAGTACTTTAAACCACGAAGACCATTTATCAGGTCCACCATATACTAGAAAGTCGGAAACCATAACAGAGCTATTTGGAAATAGCAGTCTGGGATATTAAAATAAAACGACAAAAAGAGCAAGGCAGACATTAACAGAAATAAGAAAAAAATCCATTACTTGGCTTTTCCAAACAGGTCCCAGTAATCTCCTATTGGGAGATATACTCTCTCCTATCAAGTCCCTCGGTCTCATCTATATCCTTCAAGTCGTTCATCTTTCCCAACTTTTTCAGCTTCCTAGTGATTTTTGTTTGCCTAGACACAACAAAAATCTTCTTGCTTGACACCATACCACGAACCTCATCATTATTCTTCATGCTCTTTAAATCACAAGATCGCCAACACTTCCTCTGCCACTCCCAACCATCATCTTTGCAAGTTGTATGCATATTTATTTTTTTCTTTTAGAACCTTGTCCTTTAATGACATAGACAATTGATTATTAACCCAGCGGGTCCACCCATTACACCTCAACGCTTCGTTGGCAGCACAATCAGCAGATATATTCCCTTCTCTAAACACATGTTTCACCCTACAATGAGTAAAGAAGCTCATAAGGGACAAACATTAATCAATTATATCTTTTAATTCCTAGGGGATCGCAGCACCTTCGTTCAAAATGTCCACAATTAGCTTTGAATATCCTTCTAGAATAACCTTTTTAAAACCATAATCCTTTAGAGTCTTTATGGCCCCCCAAACAACCATTTCCTCTGCTTTATTATTAGAAAAGGCTCCCAAATTAACACCATAACTCACAATGCAGTCACCTAAGTGGTTTCTAAGCAGACCTCCCGCCCCTACCATTCTCGGGTTACCTTAAGAACACCCATCAAAATTACACTTAATCCACTCTCTTTCAAGAGGAACCCACACAATAGACTTCCTAGACATAATCTTTTTCCAATTAAGGTTAGTTAAATCCTTCCTTAGACCCCAAACCTGCTTAATTCTCATCTCTTTGTAGTTCAGCCAGACTTTTGAGAAGTTGTATCTTCCCACATCCATATTTTCCTAAACCTACGCTTTTATGCTCATACTAACCTCAAAGTTGCTTCTCTCAACTTCTTTAAAGATCCTATTATTTATTTCCTTCCATATTCCCCAGGTTAAGAAGGGGGGAATTTAGTTCCAAAGATCCACAATTACTTTATGGGAGAAAGGGAAGTTAGACCAGCTTTCAACAAAGGACTTCATAGTATGAGGAAACAACCAGTCAGTGAATAGAAAAGGAAGAAAGAATGACCACACTTCTCTAGAAAACTGGAAATGAAAGAAAAGGTGCATAATAGACTCTTCATCCTGGTTGCAAAGGATGCATCGGTTAATAAGTTGAAACCCTCTCCTAACCAAGTTATCAATAGTTAGAATTCTTCCATGTGAAGTAGCCCACCAAAAACTGTTGATTTTTGGCACCATGTTTTTAATCCACTCTATCCCAATGATGGTATCTATTTTCAATAAGGGGTTTAACCAATTCATTATAAGATTTTTTAACAAAGAAACAACTAGAATAGCTCACCTTCCACACCCATTCATCTTCCCTTTCAATGGCGAACCAGTTCACCTCCCCTATGAGATTATGTAACCTTAATAGAATTGAATCCCATTCAATCTGTCTCTGAACTCTTAACTTAACACTCCTTAACATCAAGTTGAACTCTTTCCATTTAGGTTCTTCCACCTCCCAGTTGACATAGTCTGACACCTTTTTGCCACATATCCTTGTCAAACTTTGTGTAACAATTTATCTAATCTATAGTTTAAGAATGGTAACTAACTACCAGATTTAGCTGAAGTGTAACTAACTAGTTTTTTTACTGGAGTTTCCTTTGCAATAACAAACAGAAAAGATGAACAATATGAACAATAACTACATAAACAAATCATCAACTAACTTCTAGTTTTTTAATTTCAGTTGAAAGAAACAATTAATAGTCTATATAACCAAAAACCACAGTTGGTTAATAACTAATTTTTTTGTTACTTCCAAAAAGAAAAGAGCATTTATTACAACTATGAAATAAACATGTTAAAGTAAATATAATTGAAATTAAGAGGGAGATAAAAAGTTACAAGAAAGTACAGTCTGAAGGCTTCTTGTTGGAATGCCTAAACAAGACTCTATCTTCAACAGAAAAAGAAATATCATCAAGGGATTTTCCACCCAACCAAAGACCTTTTGGTCTCCCATGTTTCTTCAACTAAAGAAACCCGACCCTTCACGAGGGCAGTCAATAAAGGATCACATAAATACCATCATTCCATCTGAGCCTGGTGTCAAGAACCTATACTACCTAGTCGATCCTTCACTATAGGGAACTCCTAACTAGAAAGACCGTTCTGACCAGGGGTATATCTGGTTTTTGATGGCTGAAAAATGCTTAATCTAAGCATCATAACCTTGTCCAAGGAATGTTAACATTAAAGTGCATGTTTCTTGTGATTTCAACACTCTCACCCTTGCTTGACATTTAAATTCTTAACCCAAGAGTTTATATTTTCAGAGACTCAATTCTATATCTTTATTTTTACATTTAGGAGAAGAACTCATTTCATACTTTAAGAGAAGAGAAAGGGGTCTTAAGTCTCAACTCTAAATTCCATTCCTTAGATTTATAACAAAGTGTTCACTACTTATTCTTAAGAGAAAATAAATTATAATCTTTATCAAAGTTCAAGAATTACTTCAGTTCAAAATTATATCAACTACCAATATAGATTAAATTTTAAGGTCCCGACCAGATTCAAGAACCAAAGGAAAAATAGGTAGGTTTAGTCTCAATTTAACACTGAGAGGAGATGATGAGATTTAAAACTTGGATGCAAAATTAGAAGGCTACAACTGGGTCGAAAGGAAGAAATAAAGAGATATTCAGCCAGATAGAGCAAGGAGGTTGTAGATTATATGATGATTAATTCCATACACTAGACATGATTTCCAAAATCGCATCCTCAAACACTTTGATTGTTTTAAAGTAAAGAGAGAGACTAATCATTATTCATGAATTAGCAATTCCAAGACATTCTTAAACATTCTTGTATGAAAGTAGACTGTAGCTCAATAATCCATTGGATGTCCTTCCTCCCAACAACCCCGATAAAAGCTACAGGGTAAAGAGTCGCTTCTTAGCCGAGAAAGTTGTAGTGATGGCGGAAACTAAAGATTGAATTTCCTTCACCGTCCAAGTGACTGGATCAAGCAAAATGGTGCTCAGCCTTGGTTCCCAAAAGAGAGGAAGCAAGTCCGGATGAATGCCGATACATAGTGAAGAAGCAAAACAAAATGAATGATTCTCAGAATGAGTATGAAGACTAAAATGAATGTCGATTTAGGATGAGCAAGAGCAAGATAAAAATGATTCAATTCAGAATGAGCCTGAGCAAGACAAGAATTTTTTTCTATTCAGAATGAGCAAGAGATTGAAAAGTGAAGGTGAGCTTCCAAAAGAACAAAGAACGTTGATACAGAGAATAAGAAAACATAAGTTAGAAGAATGTTGATTTCCAGAATGAGGTAGAGAGATTCATGAGTGAGTGTGTGCTCCCCTTAAGGAATGTCAACCTCTCCACAAACTAAACCAAGATCCAAGAAGAGAAATGATTGCATGAAATCATCTTGGACGTTTCAAATGGCACGAAGGCAAGGGTGGCGAGGAGTTACCACTGCCCATCCGACGACACAAATGATATTTTATCAATTTTTAATATTTGATCAATGGACTTAGAGTTTGATAATATTATTAAATTCAATATTTTAATCATTTACAACTCTTAGGGTGTGCTCCAGGAGTTAATTACTTGACTTCAAAAGGAGACCGTTGGTGATCAATTAAAATTGACTTCTCTTAAAATTATTTAATTAAATGAGATATTTCCAAGGTTACGACTTAAATGTAGCCACCTTACATCGACTCATGGCTTGATGATAATTTGATCCTTTACAGACTACAACCTCTCCTTGATGATATTTCCCTTTCCCTCGGGTGTTGGCTATCTTGCAACCACTTGACAAAGAAATGGGGTTAGATCGTTCTCGATATCATTTATAAAATAAAAACTCTTCAATGCATTCACTATATAAATATATAAGGAAATCATCCATAATTATAGTTATAACAAATAAATTAAAAATTCTTTCCCAATTTCACATTCTCATGAAAGGTAGTTAATCACAACTAACATAATGACCATAATTATATTGCCCTAATCTTGTTCAAGACAAAAGGGATGTAACACTTTGTTTAAGGGTATTAAAGCAATCAATTGAGGAGAGAGGGGAAGCCTCAATCCAAGGGTCTTTCCAGAAATTAGTGTTTTTACCATTACCAATCCTCTTTCTAACCCTTGATTCCAGCACATTTTTAATTTTAATAAGATGGTTCCATAGGATTTCTATCCTTCAAATACTTAGCTTGGAAAATTTTCACCCAGTCCTTTGACCCTTCCAAAAGATTCCATCCCACCTTAGCAGTTAAGGCTTTGTTAAGAAATTTGATTCTCCTTATCCCCTTAGTAGTTAGGGCTTTGTTAAGCAATTTTATTCTCCTTATCCCCCGATCCTTTGACCCTTCCAAAAGATTTCACCCCACCTTAACAGTTAAGGCTTTGTTAAGTAATTAATTTGATTCTCCTTATCCCCTAGCTAGTTGTGATTCTCCTTATCCTCTAGCACATTTTGGAGTGCACACTTTCTCCCAACTTACCAGAGATAGTTTGTTTTTATCTTCAGTTCCAAACCACATAAATCTTCTTTGAATTTGCTCTATTTTTCCCCTATGAAGGCCGATATTTTGAAGAGAGATAGGTAATAAATTGGGATATTTTTTAAGGAGGATTTTAACAGCTAGATCTTCCCTACTAAGCTTAGAATTTTCCCCTTCCACCAAGCCAACTTCTTTTGAACTCTCTCTATCATATGGTTCTAGTAATTATTCTCCAATTTTCTGGAAATTAGAGGTAACTCTAGGTAATCTGCAGGTAGAACAACTTCCTGACATCCCAATATCTTCACCACTCTTTCCTTCACAACTTGGTCGGCATTAAAGAAGTATACCTTTCTTTTTTCATAGTTAATATACTAGACAAAAATTGAAGCATAGTCATTTAGAACTGATTTCTAGAGGCTAGCTTACCCCGCCGAGGCTTCACTAAATAGGAGTGTGTCATCAACAAACTATTGGTAGGAGTTGGGTGGGAGAGACAAAGAATCTTTTACACCTTTAAGGGATTTAGATTCAACAAGCTTTTGGATATTCCTTCCTAAGACCTCAACAACTATTATGAAAAGATAAGGTGAGAGGGGATCACCTTGCCTCAGGCCTTGGCCACAAGAGAAATAACCTTGGGGGACACCATTAACCAGAACTAAGCACATAGGAGAGGTGACATAGGTAGAAAGCAACTTTAGGAATCTTCCCTCAATCCCAAATTTCTTAAGAGAAACAAAGAGAAATGACCAAGATACTCTATCATAAGCCTTAGAGATATCAATTTTGAAGTCCATCCCGAGATTTTTACTGAGGTCCATAGAGTGGAGGATTTTGTGGGTAGAAATAACATCAAGAATGTTTCTACCTTGGACAAATCCTTTCTGGTTTAGGGCAATCATTTTACCTAAAACATCCTTAAGTCTAAACACAAGGATCTTAGAGAAGATCTTATAGACAATATTACAAAGGCTAATAAGTCTGTAATCTTTAAAAGAAGAGGCATCATCATTCTTGGGAATAAGAGCAGTAAAGGTGGCATTTAGTTGGTTTAGGAGCCTACCTTACCTAAAGAAATCTCTAACAGCATTAAATATGTCATATTTAATAATATCCTAGTAAGTCTGAAAAAAAGGAGGGAACCCATCAAGGCCAAGGGCTTTGTAAGCCCCAAAAAGAGAACACAACTTGTTTAACTTTTTTCATAGAAACAAAATTAGTCATATTCTTTAAGTCTTGTTCAAAAATAACATTAGGGATAACCTCAAGGAATTTATCATTTACTTTATTAGCATTATCTCGGACATTCTAGTAAGAGGAGAATAAGTTAACAACTTCCTCAGCAATTTCTTTTTCAGTTGAGACCGTAGTACCATCATCTTTCTTGAGCGATTTGATCTTGTTCCTGCTTTTGTGTTTCAAGGTATATTGGTGGAATAGTTTAGTGTTGCGGTCCCCATCAATAAGTCATTGAACCTGAGACTTTTGTTTCCAAAAGATTTCATGCTTTTTATTTACCTTAAACCATTGGGACTAAGGTCACGTTCCTTTATGCATATCTCGTCATCCACAAGGTCAACTTCCATTTTGTATTGAACTTCCTTTAAGTTGTTTCCTAATGATTTCTTAATCTCAAATATGTTACCAAAAGTTACTTTGTTCCACCCTTTCACTCTCTACTTGATTCTACTCAACTTCTCCACCAGGCAGAACGTAGGGGTGCCACAAACGAGTTCCTCCCACTATTTTTTTAATAAACCAACAAAATATGAGTGAAGGCTCCACATTATTTCAAATCTAAAAGGGAAGGGTTCATTTTTGTGGTCAGCATTTCTTTTAAGCACAAGAGCATTAGGATCAAAACCAAACCTAGGAAGAGCAGATAGAGAAAGAAATTGAGAAATGTTCCAATGGGAAGAGATCATAAACCTATCCAAATTAACTTGAATCAATTGATTGTCATTCCTTCTATTTGACCAAGTAAATTTAGAGCCCTAGAGAAGAATATCAATAAGCCCAACAGAATTTAGGAAACCAACCAGTTCCATCATACTATCAATATAATCATCCAACTCCCCAAAATTTTATGAAGGAAGAAGGGGGGAATTGAAATCCCCTCCCAACATCCAATGGTCATCCTTTCTATTCTTTATAGCATCATTTAGATACTCCCAAAGCTGTAGCCTGTGCCTACTCAAGTTGGGAGCATATATATTAATTAAATCCCATTTCTCCTGAGAAGCCAGATCTTCTAGAGAAACCATCAAAGTGTTCCTACCAATAAAGCTCAGAGTTCCTTTTAATTTTGAGGGATTCCAAAGAGTAGAAATACCCCCCGAAGCTCCTTCAGCCTCACTGACAAAATAATTCGCTCCAGGCCAGCTACTCAAAATCACCTTATCAAAAGTCTCCTTCTTCATTTTGGTTTCTTGAAGGAGCAAAACATCCACTTTATTGTCTAGGATACAGGTTCTAACCAAAAATTGTTTATAAGGGTTGTTTAGGCCCCTGATATTCTAAGAGAGAAACTTCATAGAGAAACAAACCAAGGACAACAACACCAAAGGGCCCAAAAAGGAGTAGCCAAGGCTACTTCGTTTTGGACTTTGATCCCATGATCGATTCCAAGGTTCTTTGTTTTCCTACAACCATATCCCTCACTGTATCTTTGTTCCTAGAATCCTTTTGGGATGGTCTGCCTACCTTGTTTCCCCCTCCTACATCCGACTTCTTTTTCTTTTTTGACTTATTAGGGGCTTGTAACTAGTCATCCTCATCTTCTTTTTCATTGGGGTGAGGAGGAAACCCCAACAAGGCTAGGGAGTCACTCAAGTTACCTACCTCCTAAGATAGAAATGACATTTCCTCCAAGGATAGATTGGGGTCTAAAGACAATAATTCACCTTCTTCCAATTCAACTACTTTAGAAATAGGAACCACTCCCAAGTGGGAACGCAATTTGGCCTCCAACTAGGGGGCTCCTTTACTTTATCCATTTTTTCAATCTCCTTTTCCTCCCCAATTATAGGATTCTCTTCTTTCCAAAAGCCTAGGGTAGGGATTATCAACAGGGGCAACATTCATGAAGTTCGAGCTAGCCAAATCACTAGAAACAACAAAAGGTTTCGTAGGGACAACAACCAAGCCACAAGAAAGGAAATCCTTTGTAGGGAGGACAACATCCATAGGGGCAAAAGAGACTTCAGGGGAGCGAGCAGTAGTGACAGCAACAGAGGGCTTAAGCACCTGCTTAGAAAAAGAATGCTCGATATCAAAGGTTTCCATCAACGGGTCTTTTCTCACACAAGTCAATGAGGTGACCAAATTTATTACAAAGCTAGAAAAAATGACAGGAATTTTCATATTCAAGGGATTGAGTCAAGTTGTCAAATTTATACTTAAGGAGAACATAAGTTGGTAGAACCGTATTAACAACCACATTTACACAAATACAAGCATAGACAATTCTAGAATTCTCTTGCGTGATCTTGTCTATAGCCAAAAGGTTTCCAAAAGAATTTGCAATCCCTTTCAGGATACCCATCTCCCAGAAATCAAGGGGTAACCCAGGGAGGCCAACCCAAGTTGGAGTCGTAGCCCCCAGGTCAGCAATAGGATCAAAACCTAGTTTCCACTTGCAGAGGGAAAGAAAGTTCTTATAACCAGCATCAAAGGCCCAAGGGCCGCTCGTTAACACCTTTAGCATATCTTCATAAACTTCAAAAGAGAAAAGGAAGATGCCTCTTGGCATAGCATTAATGGAGACACTACCTTTAATATTTCAGGTTGAGGTTGCCAAGTGACGTATTTGTTCAATATTGGGATGATAGGCCAAAAATTTTCTAACCAGCGCAAATTTAAGGTTTTCCATAGCCTTCAAAATTAGAGCTTCAGGGACGTCAACTTCCCATCCAGTCATAGAACAGGAAGCAGTCTCTGAAAACCTTTTACCCAAAGTTGGCGAGCTAGTACCCACCAATTTTTCCACATAGGATGTTGATTCTTCTTCAGAGAAGAAAGAGTCTAACCCGAGAAAAGGGGACAAAGGCGACTTTCCAAAAATGTTTCTAGTCCTTTCCCATAGGGAAAGGATGGAGGTATGAGAAGGAGAAGTCACATGGGGAACAACAACACTAGTTGTTGCCACAGCAGACATAGTGCTAGACAAAGAGACAACAACCTTGGAATGGGGAGCCATCTCAGGCCCCCCTCCCAACTGGCCCATGAGGTAGTCAAATCAAAGCAAGGACAAAAATTCAAAAAAATAGCCAGAGCAGGAAACTTGTAGAGCAAGAGACGAGGTTGGGTAATGTTGGCTAAAGAAATATTGGAAAATGGCTTAATCTCTACTTTGTTGTTAGTCTTATGATTAAGATTTTTGTCACCACTTATAACATCTTTCTAGAGGAATTATGAATGACATAGCATGCACCTAAAGGGCATGGAATAACTTGAGACACACCATCAACATTTAATTTCACATACTAGGTTGATGTAGGAACCATTTGACTTATGAGTGATTAATCAAAGTATGAGTTAAATTGGAAATCCATTTATAGGATGATAATTATTTGATTTATTTTATTTTATTTTAATTAGTTAAGAGTTATTGTATAATTTTAGTCATTTAAGTATATGTCACTTTCATGTGTTTTCCTATCCATTGGAGAACACCTCTTTGCACACTAAAATAATTCTTAAATACATAATAAAATAAGTCTTCAATAAATAAAGTAACTTTTAAAGTAAATTTAAATGGTTCTTCAACTAAAATTAAATTGAACAATTATAAAATGTAAATAAAATAAAATAATTCTTTAAAAGTTCTAAAGTAAGAAAATATATATGTGTTAACTCTTGGAACTCCCAATGGTTTCCTTGCCTCCTACATCACTATGACCTTTAGAACCCTCCATGAACAAGGTTTCTCCTATTCGTTCACCCACTTCTTCTACACAGTCCAACAAGGAGCTCCCTCAATCAACCAAGGATTCTTCTCCTCTAGATGAATCTAGTAAGGAACATTGATTTTTAGAATGGTGTTAGGGTTAATAGTGTGTTTTATGCTCCTTCCAACAACTCAAACCAATTTTCCTCTTGCATTGGCTCTTTTGGAATGAGAATAAAAGAAACAGCATTGAACTCTCCTCCTCGAATAGGACTCTTGAAGGTAAAATTCCTTTTGTTAATAAATTTGTTTCTTCTATTCATGAATGGGTTGAGCTTCAAATTCCAATTGTTGATCTTGGAAAAAAAGCATTAGAAGATGAGGTTTCTCATATAGATCATATATTATTTTTTGATTCCATGATTTTTAGCCCAATATATTTGTGCTAAAATAATGGATTAAATAGAATTGGTAACCCATCTTTGGTGGAAAGGTTTATATTGGCCCTTATGCCAAAGGTTTCTTTTATGTGTTTTGTGAATGTGTTGACAAAGAATTGTTGTTATAGAGGGGTCCTTGGATTTGGGACAAGGCTATCCTTAGCATGAAACCCTGGTTTCTATAGTTTGATCGTTTCACTAAAATTACAATAGTAGCTTCAATTTAGGTGTGATTACCCAACCTTCCATTGCATTTTTTGGGATCTTCTTATCTGTCTTCAATAGGAAAATTCATTGGGAAATTTATTTCTAGGCTAGCTTCTTCCAAACTAAAATCCACTTTCATTGTTCAACCTTCTTTCACCTTTGCTTGAATATTGATAGAAATGAATCTTTCTATACCCTTACTAGCAGAAATTGAAATCAAGGTAAGAAATAAGATATGAAAATAATTAATTCATTATGAAGGAGTAACATTCAAATGTTGACAATGATATTGCATTGGGCACAAATTAAATGAGTGTTAAAAAATCTCTTCAAATCCTCTAAAGTGGGGAACTTGGTGGATGGTGGTAAATATTAGTCACCAACATATTTTCCCCACTATCAAATTAGGTTTTGATGATGATGATCATTTAGTGAAAGATAAATCACGAGCTACCTCCCCTCAAAGAGGTACATGACTCCTAACAAGGTTGCTTCCTCCCCCACAAACACTAAAAGTGAATCATAACACAATAAGGCCTCTTCAACAATGGAGGATCCCTCACAAAGTAATAGGTCTACTATTATAGATCAACTTGGGGGAGGCAATAATCAATGGATAGTGTTTAAATAGAAAAATAAATCATCAGGAAATGATAAATGTAATATTACTTTGCACTCTCATGTTAATTTAGGTAGGCAAGAATAATAGAGGTAATAGATTTTAGGTTGTTCGTCATCTAAAGTGTTTGAACTCAGGTGGTGGTGGTGTTAGTGATGATGGTGCCTCTACCATGGTACAAGGATAGATATAGTAGTTCAAATCTATGTTTTAGTCTAGGTTTATAAGATGTATATGCAGTATATTATGTTGGAACTACTCTCCCTTGCAAAAGTGCAAATATAATTTTGAATTTTAAATTTTACAAAGGGTATAGCTCCCCTAAATTATTTTTATCAATAATTTTTTTTCTAAAGTATAATTAAATAACTCTTAAGAAAATAAAAAATAAATCTTAAGTAAATAAAATAAACTAAAAAATTTCTAAATAAATAACTCAAGAATGATCTCTCAATATTTTCAGATAGATGTATTTAAGATATTTATACTAGTCTATCATCCAATGTTCTATTGCTTTGATTTTATTGGTTCACTGATTCTCAATGTTGAATTTATTTTATATTATAATTAGTATAATAATGTTATATATAAATATAATGCAATCATCATATTAGTTAACATAATACATTATATCAATGAAAAGTTAAAATTATTATAATTCTCATTTTTACAAACTAAACTTCATCTATGTTGTAAGGGATTTGGCTATCCAACTCAATATCAACCAATCAATCTATGAAGGCTATTTACTAGCATTTTCATTTGCTCATAAATATTTAACAAATAGTTATTTTAATAAACATACTCAACTTCAACTATCTTAGTCAAAGGTGTGCCTAGCACTAATCAAACTTGGGATTGTTAGGAAAAATGGTGTCTCAACCTTGCAATTATACCAGGTTAATATATTGAGCATGGGGTGTTGCAAGGGGGGCTACCCCCCCCCCCTTTGGGGGGTTCAAAGGATGTGCACCCTAGTAGGGGTTCAAGGGAAACACCCCTAAAAGTCACATTTTATGTATATTTTATTATTGTAAATCTCGATTCTTCATCATTAGGTATCAGATCTGACGATATATTTTGTTGGCTTGTCTTGCCCTAGAAGGAAACCCTAATTTGTGAGTGCATTGTATTATGGTTGGGCAGTGTGATGTATTTTGAGAGTTTGATAGTTGTTGTGTTGCCTCTGAATCTTTGGGTGGTAATACTCTTGTGAGAAGCTTGCTCTATAAGTATATTGTAATCTTTTTTATTTTTGAATAATATATTGGGTGGCTTTTAAAGTGTGAGGTTTTTCTCCCGAATGGATTTTCCCCATGTAAATTATTGTGTTGTGGTATGTATGATATTTATGTTTATTTATATTTAATTCTCTGTAATTTTGTAAATATTTGTAAAGTTTGTATTACCGTCATCTCAAGATTAGTGTAGGAAGTTGTTTTTCTACCTTAGCTTCCTTACAGGGATAAGGTAAACCCTAACAACTATAATAGTCATCAACCTAGTAAAATCATGATGCATTCATCTTTCAAAAATTTGTTGATCTCAAATTGTTATCTGGCCTACGTCTAAATTATTTCCATGACTCATCTATTGAATAGACAATAAATACTTCTACTATAACAATACATAGGTATTCACCAATACTAGCACTTTTTATCTTTGCATGCAATATTTTCCATTCCAATAACTTATCATAGCAATTACAAATCATCGCATGGGTTATTCTTTCTAAAATAGACCATCAGAAAATTCACATAATTATTATGATTAATATTTAACTAATAAAATATTCAAAACTTGTGTGATTAAGTCAAAATAAATACACGTCAACCAAGGGAAGTTTAATAATAATGGTATGGAATTTTTTGTTCTAAATGATTAGTTTCCTATAACTATGAGGAAGGCCCAAACCCTAGAAAAATGGAGAGTAGGGATGTTAGAAATTAGGATCTTAAGATACTAATCATTATAAACAAAATATAAAACAATTAAAATGAGAATCATACAATAATAGATTTTACACATTACGTAGGATATACAAAGACAAGAAAAGGTTAAAGGTAAATAAAATGGAAAATAATGCAGTACACACACAATATCTTCACCTACAACCCTTTTTTTCTCCTCAAATAGAACTTGAAGTAGAGTGTACCCTAGGTCCACTTGATTTTCTCTTTGATGTTTTGATAGAGGAATGTGGTTGCTTATTAAATTAACATGATGATAGGATTAATATGATGATAGATCAAATGGATAGCATGAGGGTAAGATAATGGAAGATTAGCTATCCTATGGAAGAAATAGATAGAAAATACAATGGCATAACAATAGCATAAGAAGAGATGCTCAAATGGGATGAGAGGCCTCTTATTTATAAAATTCCCATGAGATAAATCAAGGGCCAAGATGCATTGGTTGATGGATGGCTAGGATTGTAAGGGATAGATTTAGGATTTAATTAGGGCAACATCCTTATGTGAATGGTTGAGATTTAGAGATGTATAAAATGGATGGATGAGATGAAAAGTTTGTTTGAATTTTTGGTAAGTGTCTAGGTCCAATGAATCTAGGCAAGGTCTAATTTAGTCATGTGGCTCTCAATATTTCATAAAATAATAAAATTATCTAATTAATTATTGGAGAAGGGTGATGTGGAAGGATAAATTAAATAAATAATATTTATTTAATTAAAGTGGCTATGAAGGTGAAGGATAAATTAATTAAATAAATAATAAATATTTATTTAATTAAAATGGGGGATAAAGGTGAAGGATGAATTAATTAGATAAATAATAAATATTTATTTAATTAAAGTGGGGGATAAAGGTGAATGATCAATTAATTAAATAAATTTAATGGCTAGGATATGGTAAATTCAAATGTGGTCAAGGGAAAAGATGGATTGGTTAATGGATGGTTAGGATTGAATGAGGATTAAGGCTTGGATCAAAAGTTGTAGTCATGTGACAAGTGTCACATGAGGGATGAGGGATGAGGGATGAGGACTAGGTTTAGGAATGGATTAGGGCAACATCCTTATGTGAATGGAGAGGATTTGGAGATGTATGAAATACATGGATGAGATGAAAAGTTAATTTGAATTTTGACAAGTGTCTAAGTTCAATGAGTCTAGACAAGGCCTTAGTTAGTCATGTGACTCAATATTTAATTAAATAATTAAACTAGCAATCACACCTTAGTGTGTAATGGGTACACTGAAGAGGTGTGGAAGATCAATTAGGGAAAAAATTGGTCTACTTTTTGCATACATTTGTGCAGTACATAAGGTCAATTGGTAGGCAATTTAGCAAATGATGTTGTTTGTGCAACAAAGGTTTCAATAGAGAAGTGATAGCTTCAAATCAATTATACATCCTCTTACAGGGCATCCAAACATAATTGAAACAAAACCTTTAAATCAAGAAGATAATTAGGCTCCATTACCAACAAGGTCATGTTATGTTTGCAATAGGGAGATAAGGAGAGAGAGAGAGGGGGAGGGATAGAGAGAGAGGGAGGGAGGGGGGATAGGGACGGAGCAAGGGAGAGAGAGATGAGGAGAGATAAAGAGAGGGTGACATAGATAAAGTGAGGGAGATAAATGGGGGGAGAGAGAGAGGGGGGGGTGAGAGGGAGAGAGATCATTATATAAAGAGGAAGGGAGGGAGTGATATAGATAGAGGGAAATATAGAGAGATAGAGAGTGATAGGGAAAAGATATAGGGATAGAGGTAGAGAAATATATGGATAAAAAGAGATGAGAGAGAGAGAGAGAATGTGTGTGTGTGTGTGTGTGATCTAAATGGAGGGATATATAGAGATAATGTTAATTAGTCGTCTTGACAGTATATTGATAATACTTAAGAACATATAGATCAAGCATAATAGGTCACATTAAATTAAGAAAAAAAAAATTTAAAACAAAGCTCAACATTGGAATGAGATTATAACTTCAAATAAGAGACTTCAACAATAAAACAAAGTACAATCTCACAAACTTGGATAGACAATACACTTCAACATCTCTTCGATGAATCTACACTTTATATTACCAATTTTATAAAAGATACGATAAATGAACAAATACAACCTTACTAAAAAAAGATATACAATGCCAACATTTGTTTTTTAATGCAAATATCTAAATTAATTGTGTAAATTAATTATAATTTTTTAAAAATGTTAACTATACCAATCAATATTATCTAACTATATTGTAATGATAAAGACTAATCGCTAGACAACCTTTGTTATCATTATAATAATGATAATAATATAGGTGGGATTTAAGTAGTTGGAGAGAGAAAGTATGTTTCCAAAAAATGTAGTATTAGTTAGCACATGTTTGGTTGAAAAACATTTCTCCAGAAAAAGAAATGTTTGAAGGAATGTGAAAACATGCAACTTTTTAACATTGCAATATAAATATATTAAATTTATAATTAATTATTAATATTTTATTTAAATATATTAATTAATATTAACTTTTTTAGTATATCTTTAATTTAACGTTACAATATAAATATATGAAATTTATAATAAATTACTAATATATTATTTAAATATATTAATATTAAATTTTTTAATATATCCTTAACTTTCATATTTTTTTTTTTAATTTAAATTTGATCTTTCTTAATTCTTATAGAAATTTTTATAAATTTTATTTTTTATTTGTTTATATTTAAATTATTATCTAATATACAATTCATTCTTATAATTTAAAATCTTATTTTAAATATTTAGACATATATAAAAATTTAAAAATGTTCAAATTTTTTTTACCTTAAAAATCAAAACCATGAAAAACTATAAAACAAAATATTTTCTAAAAGCTTAGGTTATGGACTTAACCCCTAGCTTTAATGTTTTCTCATAAACATTTGGATTAAGTTTAACATTACTTTATATGGCCAAGAATATTTTCATTGTTTAAACTTTCATTGGTTTTATTATTACGTCATATACCTGACGAAAGCAATATTTGGCTCAAAGAATATTTCAGATCCGTGCAAGATCACGGGAGAATGGACGGTCACGATTTAGCTAATGAAAAGCACGAGTACGGTCTAGATGCAACGAGGAAAAATGGACGGAGTCTGCAAGAACCGTCGATTTAATAATTTAGTTTGATCTTCTTCGTATTGGAAACTTCAATATAATTAATTACCAACTTTAATATAATTATTATGTAATTAATTATTGGAGAAGGTTGATGTAAAAAGATAAATTAATTAAAGTGGTTATGAAGATGGTGGATAAATTAATTAAATAATTATTAAATATTTATTTAATTAAAGTGGGGGACAAAGATGAAGGAATCAATAAATAATTATTTAATTAAAGTGGGGGACAAAGGTGCAGGATAAATTAATTAAAGTGGGAAATAAAAGTGTTGGATAATTTAATTAAATAAATAATGAATATTCATTTAATTAATGGTTAAAATAGGGTTAAGTCAAGTGTGGTTAGGTATAATCAAATTTTAGGTGTCTCTTAATCAATTTAATTCTATTTTATTGGTCTCATTGTTACAAATCTAGTGATTTCTTGTACACAATTAAAAATTCTATGGATTTATTTTTTTGCATTGTGATTGACCATATAATCAAATATGTCACATACACATTGTCTATTAATGGGTTGTGTATGGACTATAGTGAAGTATTTATTCGATACCTTGAAATAAAGTTTTATAACCTTGTTCACCAAGTATTAAATATTATAACTTTGTATAAGAAAAAATACTATTTGATGATAGGACTATAAATATGCACAAATTTGTGACATCTAGTTAATCAATTTAATTCTACTTTACTAGTCTCATTGTTACTCACATCTAGTGGTTTCTTGTACACAATTCAAACTTCTATCAAAAAATATTTATTAACATTATGAAACCTTATAGTGGAATAAGTCACATACACACTGCATATCGTGAGGTATGGATTATAGTGAAGTATTCAATCAACATCTTGAAACATTTTTTTATAACCTTGTTTGCCGAGCATTAAATATAATAACTTTGTAAAAGAAAAAAAACTATTTGATAAAAGAACAATAAATATGTGTGTTTATCAACCATTTCATAGCACCTTTACTTGCACCTTTAAGTGCTATTACTAGTATATACATATTAATGTCAAAAAAAAAAAAATCAATAGATATTACAAAAAAATTTAGTACTATTTCAATTTTGTAAGACGTTCATTTTATTGAAGAGCCTTACATAGATATCATATGTTTTATATTTAACTATAAATTTAGATTTCTATATATTTATTCTATATAAATTACAATTGATGTAACCATGACATCTCTTTATAATACAAGAGCTAATATATGATTTTTTTTAAAACAAAAGAAAAATTAATATTTAGAAGACAATTTTGAATAAATAATCATAAAAAAAAATAGGAGACAACTTTAAATAAATAGATAAAAAAAATTAAAAGATAATTTTGATTGAATAAAAATCTTGATATTGCTATCAAGATTCAACGATAGTTTTGAGTCAAACTCATTGAAAAAAAATAATAAGATGACTTTGAATGAAAATGACCACACTAAAAATTTATATTTAAATGAATAACCAAGTAGAGTTAACTGTCAAATTTAGGCCGTTACTGAAACAGTGTGTGCACTGGATGCTGATTTAACAGTATATATACATGAATTGAAATGGAAACAAGAAAAAGTTGCAGGCAGCATTTCCCACCATGAATGTGCTGCGCGCTATTTCTGTACCTGCTGTTATCCTTCGAAAATGCTCCAACCCGTCTAAACGACAAATAACAAAATTCAATTACGGGCACTCCAAGTCGATGTCAACAATCGCAAGTGCAGATAGCTTGCCAGAGCCCGTCATGAAGGTGGCAGCCATTTCTGGATCTCTCAGAAAATCTTCCTTTAATCGTGGATTACTCCGTTATGGTAAGTCTAAACAAAGCTTAAATTACAGAATCCTGGGTGCCGTTGTTGCGTATTGATTTAATGCTGCTTTTATGCATACAGCTGTCGAGATTACAAGGAAAAGCATACCACATATGAAGATTGAGATCTTGGAAATTGGGCATCTTCCATTTGTAAATACCGACCTGGAAGTAGACAACAGATTCCCTCCATCAGTGGAGGAGCTCAGGGCCAAGGTCCTGCAGGCTGACTGCATACTCTTTGCATCTCCAGAGTACAATTATTCTGTAACTAGTAAGCCTTCTCAATCATTTCTTCATACAAATAAAACCCATTTTTAAGTAATGTTTTACAATATTTAGTGATGTTTTAACTAGTGAAAGGAAAACAGGACAACTATGTGTAAGTTTGTTAACATTTTAAGGAACTGAAGTTGTTGTTCTGTATTGAAGATTCAAGAATTTGTAATAGTGCCCAAAGGGAAACTTTGATCCCATAAACCGTTTCCAGTAGTTTGTAATCCTAGCTGTGTATCCAAAACTTTTTTCCATGTCAGAAACTCCTAGTGAGGGACTGGAATCTTTGCAAAATCATCTCCCCCAGTTTTCATTCATTTTCTAGGAGCTTTTGAGAGTTTTCTGTGCTAGAACTCATCGTTTTAGATAAATCCATTATCATTTCTAGGAGTTTCTGAATGTTGCACAAAAGTTTTCGAAGAATTTTTGCAAGTCTCTTCTGTTTATGATACCATTTCCTGTGGATGCTCTCCTTCCTGTCATTCTGTATTACCATAAATGAGAAACGGAACTGCGGCAGGAGAGCAGAAAAACGGAATTAACTTTAAGACTTCCAAAAATAAAAGTAATAATTTTGTATTAATAAAAATATAAAAAGAATTTTAATCTTCATTGATTAAAATTGGAAGTGATACCCTTTTTAAAAAATTTGTTAATCCATTTTCATGAATTTTTGGCCCTTAAGCTCTATGGTATTAACACATTTTCCATCCAGACTTTCCTTAATGCTTGCTCAGCTTTTTATTCTTCACTTTTGACCATGGCTCTGCTGAATCAAGTCTTTCGAAAGAGGATTTATTTATTTTTAAATATTATTATTGTTATTGGTATTGGCATGCTCTTTGCTAAGGTGACATTATGGCTGTAATCTATTATTTATGACATGCTTATTACTTATTAGCTACTTTGGGTGCTCTGTTATGTTCTCTGTCTGATAATATTGGTTGTCAAAAGTCTTTGGCTTCTTGGCACCGTCCTGTTGCAACAAATATCTTGATCATAAGCCAGACCAGGGATCTTGTCTGCCACCCTTCACTGCACAAGCTGATTCTGTTTTACTATGGAACTGGCTAATTCTATGCGTCCCCTTAAAAGAAAACGAGCTTTGAATTAATGCTAACTATTACCTACCTCAATCTCTTAGGACTCAATGAGTTGAACCCCAAGACATTATATGTAGCAAAGGGCATGGCTCCTTTGATGCCCTCTTTGCATCCTCGCCAGATATAATCTTCCATAATTCATTGCCCACAGAAAGCAGGATCATCCTTTTGTACAGGCTTTTGCACCATAAATCTCCAAATCTTCCCTCCAAGTGCATTTCTTCAACCTCTGATTTTATAAATATGTACCATACAGACTGATCCCTTAACTAAAATTCCAACTGCCACTGTAAGTCTAGAAAAGATTCAGCAGAAGAATCTGTGGAAGCCTGAAAGGTAAATTTCAATTTCAGCTCATGGTCTTCAGATTGCAGATAACAAATAGTGTGTGCAGGTTTCTACATTTTGAAATGCAGTGGGATATATCCCACATGCTTGTGTTTCAGAAAATAGTGCCACAGCTATCTATATATGCCCTTTTACACCACTCAAATTAGTTGTTAGTAAGCTAGCTTTTGGTTATGTAAACCAGCTTGTGCTGATAGTTGGCAAGGAACTGAGTTTTGTGCAAAATCCTAGATGCCAGTTTGGGATTTCAAATTTGAAAAATACAATTAAAAAGAAATATAAATTGCATTGGTCCTAGTTTCTAAAAGTCAAACCCTGTTCAAGATGGAGAATCAGCACGTCACTGGTTAAGCAGTTTGGAATTTAAGATTTGGAATGACAAATGGTTGGAATTGGGATTCAATGATGATAATATGATGTCAATTTGAAAACCCAAATCCTGAACAAAATAGGGAAGCTGGTTAAGTCCATATCAGTGTTTAGAGTTCATAAGTAGGTTGGATGAGCAACACAGATACAGGTCTTAAGGTTAAAATCCTCGAACCTGAAACCTGGTGAGGAAGAGAAATTCACAAAAATCCTAGTTTGGATATTGGAAATTGGGAAACATGTGGATGCAATGAATACAAAATCTTGAAAGCCAGGGCATATAGAATATGTCAAGGCTCATTCGAAAATTGGAAACTGGGAAATGCCATTGATATACTATGAGTTATACTGGTGTAATGCAATCTTAAAATATGAAACCTGATGAATGAAAATTTCATAAATCCTGTTATCTAAACCAGAGCATGGAAATTATCATTGAGAAAGTACTAGAATATTGCCATAAAAACCTGAAATCCGAAATCTGAAGAAGGTGACAGCACTCCATAATTCCCGATAGGACATTTGGGGTTTTCCATTCTGGACGTACTAGAAACAACAGATGCATGCTAAAGTTCATATACCAGAGGCCTTGAACACAATTAGAACTTGAAAAAACAACCAAGTTGCATAAGACTTCGGAAAATAAATATTAGGAATTAGGAGCAACAAGTTACAGTTGATGGCAAGCTTGAATTTTCAAATCCTGGAAACCCGAAAAAAGTTAGACAAACAGCTGAATCAATCTGGTACATGGTTATTTCTTATCTGTCTAATCTTCAAATTAATGGTTAGAAGTAAATCTTCCGCTACATAGCTATCGAAAACTATTTCTGGAGCCGTTTTGATTCCTTTCTTTCTGTTTATAGAATGTAAACATTTGTAAAGAGATGGGGTCTTTTGGAAGTTACGTGGATAATTTTCTGTAGCTTACTCTACAATATTTACATGGAATTTTGAATTCCGCAGAAGAGTTTTCTCCTAAAGGAGTGATAATACTTCTGTGATGACTTTTTTTAATATTGCATCTATTCTGTGTCTCAATTTCCACTTAGGATTAGAATGGAAACTGAATAAAGGAGTCTAAAACCGAAGGATGCAACGAATAAAAAGTTCTAGGGGGACACAATATCTGTGCACACATTCCCTTTTGAATCTGAAGTACAAAAACCTTATATGGTTTGAACAGCAAATGCTTGAGTTAGCCCATTCTCTGGTTCAGAGACAATTTTTCTGTTCAATCATGGACAATATGCAGTGCTGCAGTAGTATTCTTACACCAGTACTGTCAAAGAAGTGTTAGGATGTCTCAATAAGGCAGGCATCAGAACCATGAATATCTCTGTGGAGCAACAGATGCAAGTGAGAACCAAAGCCAACATGCATGTGCCTTGGATAGCTTTCTGTTTCATCATTTAGGTGAATTGGGTATCTTACATAGTCCCTGCTTTATTCAAGCCTCTTCCATTACTAGTTCTCAAATGAGAAGCCAAATTAACTTGAATGCAGGTCACCTTTGATGAACACTCACACACAGATTGTTAACTATCCTTCTGGTTTTTGCCCTCAATCCCAAGAGGTAATGCTTTTTCCAGGAATCTGCATCCCTCTTCTCAGCACCCAGCTTTTGTATTGCAGTATGCTCTGCCATTACTTCAATTCAGTGTGCTTAGTCCACAACCTACACCAGAATCCATCTCCGAAGCTTTACTAGAGGAGGCAAATGCATAAACAAGGCAACAGGCTGAATCTTCTGAGGAATCATCCTTCTTCTTTCATCGAGTTTTCCTGAATTTCATCCTGATGCTCAAAATCTCATTCAAGCAACTAAATGTATTAAACAAACTGTCCCTTGCGTGCCAGTCGTCCAACAGTTTCAGCCATAGCAAGAAAAAAAATTGCAGAAAAAATTGGCAAACTAGAAGATTTAATTTTTTTCAAAAAAGCTGGATTAATTTGGAAATACTTAAATTTTCAAAAAAAAAAGCATAGAAAAACGCACAAACAAACAAATAAAAAATCTACTGTTTTTTAAATTTAAAGGCATTTTAATAGCATAGAGATATAAAGAGCAAATAAAAATGAGAGTTTAGCCCATGAATGGTGGATTATGGATTTTCTCTTTTATGTTCATATTGTTGATTACATTGCATTGCACAATGCATTATGTATGGTGCATAAATGATAACTAGATGTTAATATTTTTCAAAATTTAAATGACAATCTACTTTGTACAAAGTCAACCCACAAACTAATTACAAAGTTCAAAAAAATTCAGACATAGCCAATGACTCTTGTTGCTACAAAGAGAGCTACACTAGAGGGCTATAGGCCATGATGATGAAGCTCCTAGGTAAAAGCCTCCCTTGAATTATTCAACCACATCACTATTTTAGTTGCACTTTTTAAGATCATAATCATCACCATCGTCAAGGACATCATCTAGACTGATCTTGTTGAGGTCAGTTGGCTGGTCTTCTTTGATGGTACCTGATTTTTTCTATATAGAAATTAAATATGGCAATTGAAAGTGAAAGAAAAACAATGATTACAATTACAAGTATTTCATCACTCTAACCTTGAGCTTTCTTTAGCTTCAGATAGATGTTTTGGTAAACAAAGATCAAGTCATTCATTTGTTGTTGTGTTAGACATACGTTTCTTTAAATGTATGCATTCAAAAATATTTCAAGTAAGCTCACAAGCAAATGAACTACGTGGCTAGCTCAAAATATGCATTGCCATCCATTGAAGATTTTTGGCATCATGGCCACAAAAATCTCACCATTGTGTTGAGAAACATAAACAATTTTGAGATGACATCATGTAAAATCTACCGAAAGCTTTACACCATTGCATATCTACAATATAGAGAGACTGTTAAAAGTTTATGGAGTCTACCAAGTATGCAGGTCTTTCTACCTTGCACGACCACCATACTTGAAAAAAAAACCCTTGCTTGTTTGTACATTGGTAGCTCTGTCATAACTACATCCAACACTACTAGGGTAGAGAACATTTTCTTCATGCGCTTGAGTAGGACTTGTGTGACCTTAGTATCATCTTTGAGGGGCTGTAGAACAATGTTGGATTCATACAGTATCCAAGGGCATGTGTAGGAGAGTGCATTTATTAATCCCATCTCCTATCAATTATGTCCCAAATGACATGTACTTGTCTCTATTATTTTCCATCCTATCCCTCATCACCTCCTTGGCCCTATTCATGGCCTTATACAAATATCTCATGAGTGATTTCTCTCAAAAACTCACAAAAAATACTTTGCCACTATCTTGCTATCCATTTGACTTGTGAAGCTAAACTCCATCCAATCATTTGAAACAACCATTTACTTAAATTCATTTTCAGTTGGCAAAGAGTCTACAATGCAAGAAGTACCTTGCAAATCTTGTCACATTTGGTCTAACTAACTTCTTGACCTTTGCGAAGGAGTGCATCATAAACAACACTTTTGTGTGATTGTAAATGAACTTGGTAATCATGCCAACCTTTTACAATAGCCTTTTAACCCATTCACGTTTTGGAATGTTCCCTAAAGTTAGATCAAAGCAGTGTACCATACACAGGCTAAAAAATATAGACAGATATTTGTCCATCAAGAGTTTCCCAACAACAACACAAGCAACAACATTGTTCATAATAAAATTGAACCACATTGGTAGCCCTACATCCATGTCCACCTCATCAAATAATTTGAATAGTGCAGCCACAAATTTTATAAAAATTGTGCCAATATCACAAGAGACAAGGAAGTTGATGAGTTTGGTTCCTTTCATCTATCTTCCCATTTGACATTATGGTGCATCTAGTCTTTGTCTACTCTAATTGACATTTGTTAACATCCTATATTGTATCATTGAGCATATCTGTTGGAAATATTGTTGTCAGTGATGTCAAAGAGTGAACACGATTGCTGCCATCATATTGCTGTTGTGAAAGGAGGATCAATTTAGAAGTTATATGCAAAGAAAAATTAAATAAAAATGGGAAATATTTATATATTTATTGTATTTAAAGTCAAAATTTTATCCTTATTGGGCTGACCCATATTCCATCATTTTGGCGCCCAATTTATAGTGCTCACATTGGGTAATTCGCCCAGCTTTTATGTGGGTCAACCACACATAGGATGTCACTCTCTTTCAATGAAGTTAAAATAAAAGTTATTGTTTTTATTTGGGCTGACCCCTCTTGGATGGATTGCCCACTTTGGGAGAGTCACCTCTCTTGGGTAAAGAGGTATTTGATGAGGTATAAAAGAAGATAAGTTGGAGATGTGCGAAGCAAGAATTTAATGCAATATCTTTTTATATACTAGTAGACTTATGAGCAGATTTGAAGGAATTATAATCAGACTTTATGAGCAGATTTAAAGGAGATTTACGAGTTACCTAGGATCCTCACGACATATGAAATGAGGACTGAAAAGGAGAATTCATCAAAGAGTGAAGCGTCCTTCAAAGCTTCAAAGAAGATGAAGAATAAAGAGCCCGAACCAAGTGATAGCTCCAACAACAAATTTGATGAAAAGGAAGCCCGCTTTGTGAGAAAGCTCAAGAAAGGATCTGACAAATGCAAAGGTAAGTTACCCTTCAAATGTTTTAATTGAGGTAAAATAGGTCATTTTGCTCTTAAGTGTCCACAGATAGAAGATGATAATAGCGATGATGAAGATGACCATCACATAAAGAAGGAAAAAAAACATCATCAATACAAAAAGAGTTATAAAGAAGGAAAACATGAGAGGAAGAAAAACTTTCAATAAGCTCAAGAAGAGCCTCTACTCCATAGAAGATAGTAGTGCATCTGAAGGGAGTGATGAAAGCATCTCCGACAATGATAGAGAAGAAACTCTCTTCATGGCAATAGAAGCAAAGAGTGACGCCTTGGAAGATGAAGGCAAAGGAAAAGAGAAGATGGATTCAGAAGAAGAAATTGTCAAAATGGATAGAGAAGTTGATCTTGAAGAAGAACTCATTTATGTCTTGTGAAATCAAGAAGCTTAAGAAAAAGAATTTGAAGCAAAAGTTGCTCAAAAATATGAAGAAAAGGATCGTGATTCAAAAGAAAAAGGTCATGAAACCTTGAAGAAGTAGAAAAGACTATTATTAGCCTAAAGATTCAAATCGAAGAGGCAAAAAGGATAGAAGAGTAAGTGAGATTTCAGCTAAAGACTGTGAAATGCTTGAATCTGAAATTGTTTCCTTGAGAAAGGAAATAGAAAAAGCAACTACTCAGTTAAATAAAAGCATGTAGTTTGAAATGAGCACCGAAATACTGGAGGACATTATCAATGCCCAAAGGTCACCATTCATCAAGATTGGTCTTGGCTTTGAGGAAAATCAAAAGATTACCAAAGAAGATTCAAGTTCTAAAGCTACAAAATTACCAAAGAAAACAAATGAAGAAAAGCCTAAAGGTTAAGCTAATGCACTTAAGAGCTCTATCAATAATGATAGCATTAAGAAGGAAGTGATATCCCGCAAAAGACCAACATCACTTACAAGGACAACAAGGACAAATTCAGAAGATTGATCCCTTCAAGGCAATCCCACATGACCAAGTTCTAAAACTCTTTTTGTTATTGTTTTTTCTACAATCAATTTGGTCATAAGGCAATATATTGTAAGGTATGTACAAGAAATGATTTTGGGTTCTTAAAGAGAAATTACAATTCCTTTGCTCCCTTAATGGATTTCAGCATTATGTGCTATAAGTGCAACAACTATGGTCATACAACACATTTTTATATAAGCGATTTTGTGGAACCTCCTAGAAAAAACAAGGAGGATGCACATGGCAAGCAAAAGGAGAAACTTACAAAAGTTTGGAAAAAAAGAAAGAGCAACAAAAGAAAGAAAAATCTATGCTTGTTCAAACAACCTTCCATACCCAAAAAGAAGGAAATCAATGGTATATTGATAGTGGATGCTCAAGACATATGACAGGGAACAAGAGCAAGTTTCTCTCCATGAAGGAAGTGAATAGAGGTACAGTAAAATTTGGAGACAATGCTATAGCAAGGATAATAGGAAAAGGAAGTTTTAGTCTTAACAATGGGAAAGACAAGGACAAAAAATGTCTTATATGTTGAAGGTTTGAAGCATAATCTTCTTAGTGTGAGTCAAATGTGTGATCAAGGACACACTCTTACTTTTCATGCTCAAGGTTGTGAAATAAGGCAAGTGCATGAAAAGTTTCTGTTGATGCAGATAGAACAGCAAACAACCTATCCATCCTTAGTGAGATCAAGGGAGAAAAGTGCTACATGAGACAAACAAATGAGAGTTGGTTATGGCATAGAAGAATGGGCCATATAAACTTTGATAATCTTGTAAAGATCATAACTAAACAAGCCATAAGAGATATGCCAAAGATTACTAAGCCTTCAAACACTCTTTGCAAGCAATGTCAGCATGGGAAACAAATAATGTAAATTTTTAATGATCAGATTTAATGCACAGAAAATTAATTCAAAATCAGACAATAACACAGCAGATACCCTGGGAAAACCCTCCTCTTGAGGGAGAAAAACCTAGCAACAAAGATCTCTCTTATATATATAAAAAGTGGCAACAATTCTCTTTACAATGAGGCCAATCACAAGGCCAATATTCAGCACCTACACTAGATGCAATCACAGATAATAATCTATACTTCTTTGATATCTAATTCTGCCCTTGAATAAATTCGCAACCTGCTCTTGAGGAAATTCCCACTTGAATGAAATGAATCGAACTTGCTTTTTGAACTTGATGATTACAAATGATAAAGTGAACTCCTATAAATACATATTGAAGAGACGCCTCCTTCTATGAAGCAAGTTGGCTAATCAATAAATATATATCTCTTACAAAAATGTGACCAATCAATGGTAAGTCGTCCTCATAGGTAATCGCGCCAATGATAAAAGGAGGTCGGCCTTGGATGAAGACGTGTCTCTTTATTTCTTTAAAAAATTCGTGCCATACATATAAATTAAATAGCCTCTTGGCTATCATTTAATTTATCAAGCTGGAATATTAAATCGACGCTGTATGTTATCATTAACACTCCCTCTCAGCTAGAGAGAATACTTCCAGCTATCCAAGATAAATCACCTCAACATGATGTCCATCACATTGGCTACAACCAGATGTGAAAAGAAGAATATCACCTCAACGTGATATTAGATATCGCCTCAACACGATATCAACCATAATGGCTACAACCATACTATGGTGTGTACAAGTGTTCATCACTTGCGTGATGTTGTCACCTCAATGTGACATTCACAAGTACAAGATGTGTCATGGAGTCTCACACATGACATCCACCATGACTCAGGCTCAGAGGGTGGAATCAAGGGCTTTCACCTCAAATTCCTCCGTCTTAGAAGAAAATGCATTAACAAGGGCTTGCACCTCAAATTCCTCTGTCTCAGAGGAAAATGCATTAAACAAGGGATTTCACCTCGAACTTCTCTCTCAGAGAAGAACTCATTAAACAAGGCTCACTGATGCTAAGACTCTTACTCAGTCAAGGCTGGATTCTCCACCATACCAAGCTTATCTCGGAAGTACACAAAATTTATCCTAGCGAGAGGCTTGGTGAGAATATCTACCATCTGTTCATCAGTGCTGATGTACCTCAACTGTACAACCTTCCTCAGTACCATATCCCTAATGTAGTGGTACTTGATCTCAACATGCTTGGTTCTGTCATGAAACACAGGATTGACAGAAAGCTTCACACAACTCTAATTATCACAATGAATGATAGTAGGCTCCATTGATTGTCCAAACAATCCTGCAAGGAGCTTACGAAGCCATACTGCTTCTCGAGTTGCCATACAAGCTGCAATGTACTCTGCCTCTATTGTACTCAATGCTACAGATGACTGCTTCCTGCTGCACCAGGAAATCATAGCTGAACCCAAACTGAAGCAACAACCAGAGGTGCTCTTCCGATCTGTGACACAACCTGCCCAATCAAAATCAATAAAACCATGTAACTCCAAGTTTGCATCTGAAGAATACCTCAACCCATATCCAACTGTGCCACGCAAGTATCTCAGGATATGTTTAGCTGCAACAAGATGTATCTGTCTCGGATCACACATAAACTGGCTGAGTGCACTTACTGCATAACAAATGTCAAGTCTAGTGTTAACTAGATACATCAAAGATCCAATAAGCTATATGTACAATGTAGGATCCACCAAGTCTGAATTTGTTGCAGCCTCCTTCAACTTATGTAAGTTGGTCTCCATAGGTGTGGACAAGGATTTGCAATCCATCATGCCAAATCTCTTAAGTATATCAATGGTGTACTTCCCTTGACTTAGAATCATCTCATCTGGTTTCTGCCAGACTTCTAGGCCAAGGAAGTAATGCATGAGCCCAAGGTCCATCTCAAATTCAGAGGTCAACTCTTTCTTACATTCAAGAATCAGGTGATCTTCTCTAGTAAGGATCAGATCATCAACATATAAAACCAAAATTAATGCTTCACCATTGATTACCTTGAAATAGAGATTCGAATCAGCATCATTCTTCAAGAAACCTAAGCTTGACAGATAACGATCAATCCTTTCGTACCAAGCACGAGGAGCCTACTTAAGACCAGGCAAGGCCTTCTTCAGCTTGCAAACATGTGACTCTTTTCCATGAACCTCAAATCCATCAGGTTGCTCTATATAAACTTCTTCCTCAATCACTCCATTGAGAAAAGTTGTCTGCATATCCATCTAGTGAATCTTCCATCCTCTAGATGCAGCAATATCAATGATGGTTCTGACAGAAGTATAGCGAGCAACAGGAGCAAAGGTTTGTTTGTAATCAACTCCCTCTTTTTGAGAAAACCCACGAGCCACAAATCTTGCTTTGTACTTCTCAATGCTTCCATCTGTAGCATGCTTAATCTTGAATGGCCATTTAGAAGATACCACAGACTTGCCCTCGGGTCTAGGAACAATATCCCAAACATCATTCTTAAGAATTGACCGATACTCCTCTGTCATAGCATCTCTCCAAACCTGATGACTGGATGCTTCCTCAACACAGGTAGGCTCGGATTCAATAATCTGACTCATCAAGGCAACATAACTGGAGAACTTATGTGGCCTTTTGCTTTCTCTGAATGTGCCTCTAGGAGCTGCAAAACTTTCAGCCTCTTGCATAGTACGCTTGGCCCATAGAGGTCTCTTTCTCCCAATAACAATGTCAGTAGGCCCATCAGTAGGTTCCACGGGTTCAACAGGATCAATATCTTCTTTTGGTTCTGAAGTCTCCCTTTGAATCTCAGGAATATGGTCAACTTCCATATCCTGAGGAGACTCTTCATTATCAATCTCCATATGAAT
This sequence comes from Sequoia sempervirens, assembly GCA_007258455.2. NCBI lineage: Eukaryota > Viridiplantae > Streptophyta > Pinopsida > Cupressales > Cupressaceae > Sequoia > Sequoia sempervirens. The sequence continues at coordinate 435,727,977 of VDFB02000015.1, read as the reverse complement.
CCCCCTGGATCTCTTGAATGCAACATCTTCCTCGAATGTGACATCCCTACTGATCTCGATCAACTTCTAACCTGGAATGTATATTCTGTAGGCTTTTGATGTCTCACTGTAGCCCACAAATATTCCCTTCTTGCCAGAAGGCTCCAACTTGGTTCTCTTTTCCTTGGGAACATGAATATAGACAGGACATCCAAAGATCCTCAAGCGACTGACTTCAGGCTTCTTTCCTGTAAAGGCTTCTTCTGGAGTCATATTCTCCAAGATCTTATGAGGACTTATGTTCTAAACATACACAGCTGTCTTGGAAGCTTCTGCCCATAAGAAGGTTTGCAAATCTTGATCATGAATCATGGCCTTCGTTGCTTCCACGATTGTCCTGTTCTTTCTTTCTGCAACACCATTTTGTTGAGGATTATAGGAAACACAAAACTCCCTCTTAATTCCTGCATCAATACAAAAATTCTGAAAACTGCGAGAAGTGTATTCTCCACCATTGTCAGATCTGAGGACCTTAATTCTTTTACCAGAAAGATTTTCTACCAAGGCTTTAAACTCTTTAAACCTATCCAACACTTCCTCAGACTCTTTAGTTTTCAAAAAAATAAATCCAAGTCTTCCTAGAGTGGTCATCAATAAACAAGAACATTATACAAGAATCCCACTCGAGAGGAAGCCAGACGGATATGGGACCACATAAATCAGAATGAATAAGGATCAAATACACTTAGATCTATTTTCTTTACTATGAAAAGGGGCTTTTATATTCTTACCCAATCGACCCTTGCAAGTACCTTCGTGCTCTGGTTGAACTTAGGAAGGCAGGCACCATCTTCTCCATGATAGGTAAGGCTCAGAAGTGTAGGTGAGCCAATCTTCGATGCCAAAGATCACATAGACTTGAAGAGTCATGAACCAAAGCTTGAAAAGAACGTGTGCAGACCTTGTAAAGGTTTTCATGTCTAACTCCAATTACTTGAGCATCCTTGAAGCTAGAGTTCTCCATCCACACTAGAACTTTTCTTTTGGAGAAGGCAACTTGATATCCTTTGTCTTCCAAAGCTGAAATAGAAATAAGATTGCGCTTGATTCCAGGAACATAAAGAACATTACCCAACTAAAGTGAGATGCCGGAATCCAAATGAAGTGTAGAGGTCCCAATTCCTTTCACAGTAGCTAGCATCATCTCCAATGATGACTTGTTCAGAAGACTCCTTTTCCACCAAACTTGATAAGTGCTCCTTAAAACCCGTGATGATGTGCATGAAGCACCACTATCGATTATCCAAGTGTTGGTGTCGGAAGGTACACTGCTTGATAATGCCGAATAGACCAAATATTCACTTGAATCCTTTTGCGGAGAAGCATCATCAACATCCGCAACAGTAACTTGTTGCTTAGGTTTAGTTGGACAATACTTGGCGAAGTGCCCAAACTTATCACACCTAAAACATTGAATCTTGGACATATCCCTCTTTTTCTTGAGTGGAGGTGCATCATCATTTCCCTTGTCCCGATTCCTCTTGAAGAATCCTTTCCTTCCATCTTTTCCTTTCTTCTTTGAAGCATGGGAGGCGAGAACATGAATGTCTTCATTCTTTGAACTTTGACCAACTCCTCTTGCCACCAACCTTGATTCTTCTTGAATGCAATCAGATCTTAGGCGATCAAACTTAGGCAATTTTGACCTTGCACTGATTCCCTGAATGTAAGATTCCCAAGACAAAGGTAGCCCATTGAGAGCGAGCATAGTCAAGTCCTTGTCATCAACCATATGCCCAATTGTTGAGAGCTGATCTCTCAAATCTGAAATCCTCATGAAGTATGCAATAACAGATTCTCCCTTTGACATCTTCACATGATGCAATTGATGCTTTAGTGCAAGTGCACAACTGGTATTGTTGATTTCGTACATCTCTTCCAAGGTCTTGAGCATATCTCTCGCTGTCTTCAACTTAGAGATGATAGGAACAATATGATCCTTGACGGAATCAACCAATATCTTCATTGCTTTAATGTCTTTCTTCACCCACTGCAACTTTTCTTCTTCCTCCTCAGGTTCAGAAGCGCTAGACTCCACAAACTCACCGAAGTCATTTTCACGCAAGGTAAGCATGATCCTAAATCTCCATGAAGTGAAGTTAGATGCACCCTCGAGTCTATCCTCAACCTTCAAACCGTTCACCATCTTGACTGATGTAGATAAGTGAACAAATAGGGTATGCTGATTAGCAATAATCTGATCACGATCCTCTCAAACCCGCTCTGATACCATGTAAATTTTTAATGATCAGATTTAATGCACAGAAAATTAATTCAAAATCAGACAATAACACAGCAGATACCTTGGGAAAACCCTCCTCTTGAGGGAGAAAAACCCAGCAACAAAGATCTCTCTTATATATATAAAAAGTGGCAACAATTCTCTTTACAATGAGGCCAATCACAAGGCCAATATTCAGCACCTACACTAGATGCAATCACAGATAATAATCTGTACTTCTTTGATATCTAATTCTACCCTTGAATAAATTCGCAACCTGCTCTTGAGGAAATTCACACTTGAATGAAATGAATCGAACTTGCTTTTTGAACTTGATGATTACAAATGATAAAGTGAACTCCTATATATACATATTGAAGAGACGCCTCCTTCTATGAAGCAAGTCGGCTAATCAATAAATATATATCTCTTACAAATAGATGTGACCAATCAATGGTAAGTCGTCCTCATAGTTAATCGCGCCAATGATGAAAGGAGGTTGGCCTTGGATGAAGACATGTCTCTTTATTTCTTTAACAAATTCGTGTCATATATATAAATTAAATAGCCTCTTGGCTATCATTTAATTTATCAAGCTGGAATATTAAATCGACGCTGTATGTTATCTTTAACAAATAAGAGCTAGCTTCAAGTCAAAGGAGTACTCAATGACAAAGCCTTTGGAGCTTGTTTATACATACCTTTGTGGGCCAACAAGGACACAAAGTTTACAAGGTGAGAGTTATTTTATGCTCCTTATTGATGATTACTCAAGGATGACATGGGTTACTTTCCTAAAAGAGAAATCTGAAGCATTTGAGAAGTTCAATGCTTTTAAACCCTAGGTTGAAAATGAAACTGGGTTAAAGATCAAATGCTTGAGATCAGATTGAAGATGTGAGTTTACCTCAAATGAATTTGACGACTTTTGTGAGCATCATGGAATAAAAAGACATTATTCAGCTACAAGGTCTCCACAACAAAATGGAGTTGTAGAAAGAAAGAATCAAACAATGCAAGAGATGACTAGAACAATGTTGAATGAATTAATGCTACCTGACAAGTTTTGGAGATAAGTGGTTAACGCGGCTATCTACATTCTAAACAGAGGGAAAATCAAAATCAATAATAGCAAGACACCTTGTGAACTATGGAAGGGAAGACCAGCGACAGTGAAATACTTCAAAATTTTCAATAGTAAGTGCTACTTAAGAAGAGATGATGAGGATTTGGGAAAATTTGACTCTAGATTTGACAAAGGCATCTTCCTTGGTTATTCTTCAAAAAGCAAGGGTTATAGATGGTATAATAAAAGGTTGCAAAAAATTGTAGAAAGTGCCAATGCAAGAGTGGATGAAGAAAGAATCAAAAGGAGAAAGTTCAAGTAAATGAACATGGAATGACAAGTTAGAGTCAGTGTTACTCGGGGACACGTCCCCAGGTCTAAACCCCCCCATCCCCGTCCAGGAAACAACCAGGGGGACGGCAGCAGTTTACCATGTTCTTTTTATTTTGATTTTCATATCGTAATTGAAAAAAAAACTATATTGGCAATGAATTCTTAACAAAAATGTTATAAGCTAAGTTTCTATAATGTATATATGCATGCTTTATCCTTGTTTTCATATGAATATTTAATGTTTCCTATATATTTTAAATTTTTCTATATTTTATATAGCCGTCCCCTATCGTCCCTAAATTTGGCCTCAAAAATCAGAAACTTGGGGACTCGTCCCGCCGTCCCCTGTCGTCCTCATCCCGAAACTTGGGGTAACCCTGGTTAGAGTAGATCTACAAATTGCAATTGCCTTATTTTCCTATTCATGAACATTATTCCTCCATCTTGTACTCTCCAAAGTGGTTTGTGATCTTGGTGTAATATGAGGTGCAAGGAAAGATGTAATGTTTTCTCCATTTGTGTTTGGGTCACGTACTATAGAAGTAGGTGTTGACGAAGACTCTTGTGCACCAATTGCCTTGTAATGTCCCCTAATCGGGAATGCCCTAAATTTGTCCTAATTCAATACCACTTGTAATGTTCCCTAATCAGGAATGCCCTAAATTTGTCCTAATTCCTTAATTTCCAAATGAACAATTAGGTCAGAGAGTACCTTTCACCTGATTGAGGTCCTACACACACATTAGCAACCATTTATCATAATCACAATAATTAGTAGAATATAATCATTTACCATAATAATACCTATTAGTAGATTATCATAATTAATCATTGGTGAACTCATGGCCAAATTACTAAATCAATCACAAGGCATTTTTAATATCTTGGGAGGGTTCAATCATAGGAGAGAATGGGAGAATATGGCTTGATGGGGTGCCTTGGACCCTTTTTCCCTAGACCCAAGGGGATATACCATCTCCCTTGGCCTCGTGTGGTGCATGCCATTCATATGAGGTGATCTATCTAGGAGGCGTCTTTTCCATTATCCCCTCACCTTACCAATCATTTCCTTCTCCCTATGATTTGACCTCCTGCATTGGTCATCCATGATGGAGGAGTGAGGTTCCAAAGGGTGCCCTGAAAATGCCATCTCTCCTAAGCCCAAAGGTAGTACCCGCCTCCTGAGGCTCATCAGGTCCCCAACAGAGGTGGCATACCTAGGAGAGTGCCCCATCACCGTTTCCCCTTTGTAGTCTCAATTCTTTCCATCATGGTTGAGCTTTCAAGGCATATGACAACAAATATTAATCATATTTACTGGTATAAGGAAACAGCCATAACAGAAATGCATCATTAGCACCTTGATCTTCTAATCAAACAATCGAAATCACAGATATTCAATGGTGCTACAACTTATTATTGTAAATCAGATCTCATACCACCAATTCAAGAAATCAGACTGTTGTACACATGCAAATCTATTATTTGTTTATATTTCCTTTTATCTAATGTTTCGTTGTAGATGATCGCTGGTTTGTATGTTCTTCTCCTTCAACTGATCTGTTCTTAACACTCAGAAGATATCGTTAGTGTAGATCAAACAGAGAAGAATCTACTATCCATACTTATATTAAAGCATCATAATTACTTATAAGGCTCAATAATTGCTGCAAGCATCATTATTGCATACTCGTACATAATTCAACACACACACATATATTTTTCTGTATATATAACTTACTTCTCCTACGGATTTACCATTCATCTTCATTTATCTCTTCTTGAACCCATCTCTTTCTTTCCACATGTTTCCTCTTCCAATTCTGAATGTATCTACTGCTATGCTCTGGAATTTCCAGTGTGCAGATATATTTTCTTCCATCTCATTCCTTCGAATCTGATCACAAATTGTATCAATGTCTTCCTATATATTTACTTCATTTTCCCTGCCTTTTCTCTTTTTAAATCTGCTCTCCTATTCCCCTATTATTCATTGAATTGTTCCTCTTTAAATCCACATATCTTCCATTTTCTATATCTTCTCAATCCAAGTAATGGACATGTCCTTTCACAAAGAATACCTCCTTTCACATGAGATGTAACTCTTGATTTCTGCCCTTTCATAATATTTAATCCTTGATTATTTAAATACCTTTGATCTCACCTCTTAACACACATAAACTTGATCGCTACCTTTTAGTAGATAATGGATCGCTGCTCAAACATAATTCTCTATAAATCGCTGCTCTTAGTTCCTTAATGCTAATCCCTGCTTATTGGAATTTGCTACCTTTTTAATAGTTGCTGCTCTTAATGTGATCGCAGCCTTCTAAGCATTCCTTATGGGTTGGTCTCATCAATTCAAAGGAGGCGACCTTTTATTTCTAATACTCTTTAAGCAACAGCACGTCCCCTTTTTATTTCCAACATTATTATGGTATATGGTTTATCTTTACGTTAAAGATAAGTGCTCATATAAACATCCACGATTTCATATGAGTATTTTAAGATGAAGTCAGTTTCTTTTAAACTTGACTAAATATGGTGTGTTTATATTTATCTATTATAATGATTAGAATCATAATTGTTATTATTCGTATTTTAATATTTACAATGTTATATTTAATAATTATAATTATAATATTATATTTGATAATTATAATTATAATAATATTAAATGGCTAATATGTATTTTATTTATTTACTTGCTTATTGATGTTTTATATCTTAGTATTACAATTTCAGGGACATGAATGCCTCATCCAAAGGATTGCCCCTACTATTTGTAGAATTAAAAGCCACTTCTCTCTTAATTTGTGCCTTTTTAATCATACCATCAAAAATTGCCTAAAGAACCTATTTTGCCTAATATGTGACATATGCAAGGCACTTTTTGCGAGCAATGGTGTCATATCATCCTTCCTTCACCAAATGCCATTCGAAGCAATATATGCCTCCATTGACATCATTTAAACAAAAATTGCATTTGACCTTGGTTGCACATGAGACTAACGTGCAATGTGCCCATGCAAAGTCACGTTAATCAGTATGATGACCAAATTTGCAAAAAAAACATTTGAATTCAATCATTTCATGTACAAGTTAAGGTTTGATTTGAGGGAAAAAAAAAAAGAAGCTAACCCTATTAACCAAATTAAACTAAGGGTGTTCATTCCAGCATAGATCATTAAAATTCACTCAATTTAAATTAGTATATTGCCGAATAAAGGACTTTATAGGCATCAAATATTAAAAGATTTTGTTGCAGACTTATCACATAAATCAACATCCGTCATTAATTCTTGGATCCATCATATATGAGATTTTGGAAAATTCAAAAGCATTACATGCTTCAAATATTCCCAATTAGTGACAATCTCTTAAAGCAAGAAATAATAGGTAAAGGCAGTAGTAATTGAATATAACAGTTCTTAATAGGACAGTAACAAACTACAGTCTTTTGAGTAAACAAAGATGGCCAAGAATAACCAGTAGTAAGAGAATATAACAGATTTTAAAAGGACAATAACAAATTACATTCTCTAAGTAAATAAAGATGGCTAAGAACAAGTAGTAATAATTGAATATAATAGTTCTTAAAATGATAGTAACAAGCTATAGTCTCTAAGTAAACAGAGATGGCCAAGGACAACTACCAACAATAACTGAACTATTTTTGTTCAAAATGGTTTTCAACTAAACACTTATATACATATATTCTTCATTTCGCATAAAAAAAATTGTTGATTATAAATCAATCAATGGTTCTCATTGATTTATTCCCACAAAAAGGTGACCACAAGATAACCTCCTAATGGAAACCATAACTGTATGCCCAATGGTCAACATTATAAGGCTTATAAATCAACTTTTTGTGGTAGTCTACTCCTGTGAACATGCTGAACACTCAAATCAGTGAATTGACAATTACAAGTAGTCATGGAAACATTCAAAGGTCACTAAATATTAAGGTAGGTTGTTTGAAAAATGCTTATATTTGGATTGCATTCAAATGTATGGGGCAAAGAAGACCAAAACTATAAATGTGGATTAGTCATGTTATTTACCACACTTTATGTGTGTCTAACAGCAAACGTGCTGGCCATAACCAAAGTCGCAGAAAAATCAAGCAAGAATTCAACTCCACCAATGTATGCCTTAACCCATTTCCAAACATGTAAAAAACTTTTGAAACATGAAAATCACAATCTGAAATGCATCTCAACAAATAATATGACTTTCAAAACCCTAATCCCCCAAAAATTCACAAAACAGCAAAAAAGTCATGGAAAATCAGTCCAATTCATAGTAAATGTGGTTCACATGATTTAAATGTGTTTTAATCACAATTCAACTAGAAAAAACCTGTCAAAGACTCAAAACATGTTGACCACGAAGTTTTCAAAAAATGGCGAGTTATTTGGGGAAAAAATTGCATCCACTGGCATTCCATGAGTAATCATGATTTTTTACCATTTTCTGCTTCTTTGGTCAATTTCAGCATTTGCCCCCTACCTCTTCTCAAGGCTCTTAGTTGGTCGATAAAATGGAATTTTTCACAAAGGCAACAATGCATGATATTACTGCCCTCCTTACAACACATAACTCAGCAAGCTCAAGAGATATATTCAATATACTCAAGAGAATGCCTTTAATTCCTTAAGTTATTGATGCAAGAGATATATTCAATATGCTGAAGAGAATACTCTTAAGAATACTTTCCAAAATATCTCCAAATATGAGAGCTAAGACAAATACAGTATCTCAGTATTTCACATCATTGCCAATGAAATGATTTGAGTCTCTTGTATCAAATTTAATAATACTGAAGAAAGATAAACTATTAACCCACAAGTTACCCATTTGACCAGCTACACCTAACGTAACTTAACTCACAACTTACGTTTTCAACCTAACATAACCAAACAAGGATTTTGCACATCACATGTCACCCACTCCATAAACACAATGTTTATCATAATATTAGTAGTGTAGGTACATTAACATGCCACGCCTTTGGTATGGTTCACCATTAAAGTCTCTGAAAAAACTAAATATTGGCAATTTCCTCAAATTGTCAACAATTGTTATCAAGCTTGATTGTCTTGCCATCTATATGAGATCTTCCTACACAATGGTCTTCAATGGTGCTGCACACACCATAATTGTTGCTCTTCCACTATCGTGCATGTCTGCTGTTGTTGCTTATTTGATATTGCATATACCCATAGTTGTTCCTTTGATATCAAGTATCTATGCATGATTGCTGCTTCTTTGTTGCTCTATGACATGCTTCTTTAATTGTTGTCATTCATGGTTATGTGGATATTGATATGCTGCAGCCTTTGTTAACTCTTCAACCTTATCGTACAAATATTCTTTTGGCATTTGATTTGGTGAAGGGTTTGAGATTCCTTCACAAGCAACCAAGATCTGCTTATGCTTTTGTTTTGATTCTATCTTCTGCTCTTCTTCTGATTCTTCCTCGTGCCCTTCATTTTTTTGATGTTGTAGCGAATTTGTGTCCAAATCACATACAATGCATTTCTTGACCTTGATTGTTTGCTCATGTTATGCAATACTAACGAGGTTACTTTCCTTGTGCTCTTCTAATAACATGCATGTCAATTGTTTCTTTTTTGATATTATGAATACCTATAGTTGTTCCTTTGATATCAAGTATTTATGCATGATTGTTGCTTCTTTGTTGCTCCATGACATGCTACTCTAATTGTTGTCATTCATGGTGACGTGGATGTTGATATGCTGCAGCCTTTGTAAACTTTTCAACCTTATGCTACACATGTTCCTTTTGTTTTTTATTCGGTGAAGGGTTTGTGATTCCTTCACAAGAAACCAAGAGCTGCTTATGCTTTTCTTTTGATCCTCCTTTCTGCCCTTCTTTCAATTCTTCCTCATGCTTTTCTTCATTATTCGATATGGTAGGGAATTTTTGTCCAACTTGCATAGAATGCCTTTCGTGACCTTGATTGTTTGCTTATGTTATGCAATACCCTACAAGGTTACTTTCTCCTTCCTATACCAAGCCTCATGAACTTTTGTACATGGCTCTGAATTTTTTTAAGTTTAACCAAGGATATCCAAGAACAACATCTATGCCATCCGTGGCTACACCATAATAACCGAAATACAAAACATATTTGTCAATAGTAAGCTTCAAATCTTCAAATACTTGAGCATTCTCACCATATACCTGTGCCCTTGATACTTCTGGCTTAATTTTTTCAATTTTCTTGCAACGTTACTTTCTTTTTCTTCTATCATATCCTCATGACTTCTTTTGGACACTAAGATTGATAACTTTCCCAAAGTTCCTAACCATACTCAAGGACGATATCTAAACCATCTATAGCTGTCACCCAAAAAAATGGAATGTAAAACATAGTTGTCCATGGTGAGCTTTAAATATTCAAACATTTGAGCCTTATATTTATATACCCATATCTGCTTGATGTTGAAATGTTGGTGGTCTTGCCTACTCATTGTTGATAAAGTTATACTGCTGCCAGGATTATTGAGATAATGAAATTCTTCTTTTGAATGAATACATAAATCTCTAATGTTGAAGCGTGTTTTGTTTGCAGACCAAGTACCTTGACCTTTTTCATTTTCTTTTGATCCAAATGTGGGGTTTCCTCATCTTTTCTTCTTCATGAATCTAATTTTAAGCTTCATTTTGCTCAAGAAGATACTCCATTTTTATTTATTTTCATATCTATTTAGAAATGCTTCCGTTTCAACTTTGTCCAAGTCAAACAATATGTAATCCTTCTTTTACCTAATGCCGTAGATAAAATTATAAATTGAGGATTTGTAAAATATTGTTCTTAAAAATAGACTACGATTCTCTCACGTCATTAATTTTCCTTACATCAAATGCATGCATTCTAATGAATCACCCTTCAATTAAAAACTGTTAATTGCAAAAGAAAATGTAATTGACATATGATCCAAACTGATCTTAAAATGATGAAAAATAACACTATTAATTCTTTTTTACTCATCGACAAAGGTAATTTAAATTTCTCACATGGTTTCCTATGATTAAATGAGTGGTATCAAGAAGGATTAAAATTTTAGAGAATTCGAATTAAAGCTCCTGATGCTTTTACCTGCAAAACCCAAGTCTTGAAGGATACTCTCTCACATGTGCTTGTGAATTTTTATTTATCACCGATATAATTGTATTAATCTGAGTCCTATGATTGCTATCATTTGTCACCTAGCTTAATGCCACACTCAAGTATCCTGTGACTTGGATGCAAGTTTTTATGGCAAAGATATGTTTATAGAGGTCAACAAAGTTCTGTAAAACTCATTTCAAGATTACGTGCATGTTTAGCATGCCATGTACCATAACATTCCTCAGATGATGATTACACGTTACAATTTCCTTGGGAAAAATATTTGGCATATAGAATTGCAGTCTTCTTGGTGACAATGTGTGGCATTTCGTCAGTTACCCTCTTCTAATCCCATTCATTCCTTGCAAGTTTGTGTTTTCTCTTAATTGATCAGAACTTTGCCAATACTCTTTTGTATATAGTTGATTGAGCAACATTTATCGGCTCTTTGTAGAACCGTGTGCTGCAAGAAACGTGAGGGGGCAAGTTCTAATTCACATCCTCTGGGTCTGCAACCCTTCTGCAATAAGAAACCACTTTTGGGAACATTTTTTCTATTTTTCACTGCCCAGAAATCTCTCACAACCACAACTACAACCCTCACATTTGGAACCCATTTTCTTGAGACTTCAATACAATATGTTGGAAATAAGCTACACTTGGACCAATGATGGATTTGACCACAAAGTAGCCCATAGCTCAGCGATAGAGTGCTTCAGCAGCAAATGGTAGGTTCTACATTCAAGTCCTAGATGGTCCTTGAGCAGTCACTCAACATGGTATCAGCCAGGGTAGGCTAGAAACCCCAAGCTCCTGCAGTGTGGCTTATGGGAAGTGTTGGGAATAAGTCACACTTGGACCAACAATGGACTAGCCACAAAGGAGTCAGTAGCCCAGTGGTAGAGCACCTCAGCAGTAAATAAAAGATCCTAAGATCAAATCTTAGCTGGTCCATTAGGAGCAGCTCGACACAATAGTGCTGGGAATGGCGGAGAATATTTTTATTAAAAGCGATATCGAATGCAAAGTGAAAATTTGACCAGACTGTGAATAGGCTTAAAGGACTATTGGTAACGTGTACTTATCTCTGACTTTTCGTTATCCAGAACAATACTAACATTTGAAGGGCGAGGATTAAGAGATAGAAGTAATAACAAAATTACTTGACAGGCAGGGGGTTGACCATCAAATTTAACCACTTCCTGCAGTCCACGATTCAGGAGGATGCTAGAACGAACCCGCTTAGCATTTTCTTTTCCCATCTCTATGTTATTGAATCCCCACTTCTTTCTCATTTCAACATTATGTACTATCTGCATTATGTATGCATTGTAATACACAATCATATTTTAACACATTGCTAAAAAAAATATGAAGCATGCATTACCTAAAACAGTTTCTAATTTGTTTCTTATGTTCAACCTCATCCAGCTCCGTTTTCTGTTCAGCAGCTATTGCCGTCTCCCTAGCTCCGTTTTGTGTTCGCTTTATGCAAATCTCATGTTAACTGTATATGGCTCCATATTCGCAGGTCCTATGAAGAATGCCCTTGACTGGGCATCCAGACATCCCAATGTTTGGTCCGACAAGCCTGCAGCTATAATGAGTGCTGGGGGAGGATATGGGGGCGGACTATCTCAGTACCATTTAAGGCAAATTGGCGTTTACCTTAATTTGCATTTTATCAACAAGCCTGAGCTTCGCGTCAGAGCATTTGAACCTCCTGCCAAATTTGACGGTGATGGGAATCTTATTGATGAACAAATAAAGGAGTGGATGAAAGAACTTCTGCTATCGTTGTCTGCATATACTTGCAGAATTCAAAACAAAGCAGTGCTAAGTTAACAGGTCGGTAAAGAAAGAGTGGAAAAAACTTCGCCCTAAATTTATGGCATTTAGGGCCTAAATTTGAAATTTCTCCTTTCATTTGATACAGTCTTCTCGATTTGAATTCATCTTATTATAAATAAGATTAAACATAAACTAATATATTTATGAAAACAATTATATATAAGTTATGACAGTTTGTTTGAAATCTCCCCTTTTATATGATATAATCGTTTTGTATTTATTAATAAAAATTAAATTAAATATAACTATGTAATTATTAAATTTATATTTTGAATGCATGAAACAATAGTTGTGATCAATTGTTTATTAAGTAAGGGAAAGGGGCCTATAATGGGTAGGGGTCCAATGGTGGGTATAAAAGTAGGCCTGTTTGGGCCCCATAGTAGGTAGACTTAATATCCAATAAACTTACAATAAACTTAGACTTAATATCTAATTGCAAAACACTTTTATCCATAAAGTACACAAACTGACAAATCATGTAATACCACATTAGCGCACTAAGAATACATGACTTAATGGCCCACTATTTTCACCTTTTTTGGGGGCCTTTTTGGATACCTTGACAAAAAGCATGCTGATGTGGTATCATATTTGATGATGTGGCCTTGCCAAATAAACTGTTGTACAAATTTGGGAGTGATTTGAAATTTTCACATAGGACTTTGAAAAGCGCAAAGTTAGGGTGACCCACTATAGGCCCCTCTCCCTTATAATAGCAATTAGGTATAACTTTTTTTTTAAATCTTCTTTTTGTCATGTTTAATTATAAAATTATATTTTTTTATTTAACTTATTTTTTGTTGCAAAATATGTCTTTTTATTACCACATTTGTTGTTAAATATTTTCCCTTCTCACAATATATGTTCTTTGATTTTTGTGGATTTAAGTTTACCTTTAGATTATTTGAAAGGGTAAAGTAACAAACTTAATACATAAGTAATTAATTTTAGATTAATTAGTTGAGAGTGATTAAGACTTAGCTTTGTGTGTGATTTTCAAAATACATTGTATTGTAGATTAGACATAATATTTCCATGAATATTTTAGATCATGAATACTCCATGATTCATTATTAGGAGGAAGAAGGACAATACATATTATAGAACTTGCTCCTTCAAAAAATGAGAAAGAGGAGAAAGAGGGAACAAAAATGTAATAACCACTCCTAGTTACTACCAACTCTTTTTTTTGTGAATTTTGTTACACCTTCAATATTCTCATGAATTATCAAGCAACTTCTTCCTAATTAGAGGAGCTAGTTTCATAACCTTACTCAAAAAGAATAAGAATAGTTGTTCTACACCACAAAAGTACAATCTTGCACTAAATAAAATAAGCTCACATAACAAGACCTACTCATTGAATGTTCACTCAAGATGGTCTTGCCTATGTATCACTTTCTAGGAATCAAAGACGTTATAGTTCACATGCTAAAATAACAAGACTTTATCTACACAATTGACATAGGGACCCATTTATATGTACATCACATACATACACATGGTGATTAGCTAACAAAAAGGGAAGTGGTGACAACCTTACTACAAGGATCTTCCCCTTTACTTGTTTCACTAATATGAAATTTTTAAGTATATTTGAGTCAAAAGGAGAAATGTTGGTGCAATCCATACTACATTGTGGGTATTTTTCAAGATCAATACTAGGTGTGACAATGAGGCAAGCATCCTATACTTCTTTTTGTCATCACCAATAAGGTCACAAGTGTAGCAACACACACACACACATGAGTAGTTAATAATAATATTTCCAAGCCTCTTTAATTATCTACCCCATCACACAACTAAATAAGTTACATAATTAATTTATCTTACCCCTAACCCAAAGCTAGTGCCTATATTATCAATCGCCTAAATCGATTTAATAATCAAAACCTTGAGAACCATACCTCAAGCAAACACAACACAAGAAGCACACACATTTCTTATAATACACCAATGCCAATATTGAACTCTTGAGATAGGTAGATTGTAACATCCATTGCTTGCATGCCACTAGTGAAAATCCTATCTACATGCTATATAAATTGGTTATTTCTTGGCATCTATCACTTGCATACTACTAGAGAAATCCATCTAACCCTATGATACAACTAAATACTCATTTTGATAAAGCACACTCCCTAACTCATGTCATGTTAGAGAAATAATAAGCTTATTAGTTCATATGTTTTACAATTTAAGTGAACACCTCAAGATGAGTGGGACAAGCTATGCAAAGAGAAAAATTATCCTCTACCTATGCCCTCATAAAGTCCCCTTCTCAACCCTAGTTGTGATGTTAATAATTATTTTCTTATAACAATCTTGGTTCAGCATTGTGATATTTAGAAAGTACCAAACATTGATCTAAAATAAATTGTTTGAAGGGTTCACACCTTAGTCTAGTTAATGTAGTTACATTACCCCCAAGGAATCCATTACATTATATAATGATGCTATAGGTCTTGGGGTCAAAACCCAACATACAAGTAACACATTGAACCCCCATGAGTTGGCCTTTATCCAAACAGATAGACAAACAAGTACCAACTCATAAAGTAATCAAGTTAATTCACTTCTATTCAATTGTTATTTAGAAACATAGTATTTATTAGACATAATTAAACCCATAAAAGTAATATTAAACAATAGTCTACTCTTGAGTACATAAATTTTTTACATATCATCAATCATAAAGCTTAGCACACACTTATCTACCAAGCATATATAAGAGCAAAACACCATAACATATTTGGTAGAAACTATCATTAATTGCCTATAGTTGGTAAAGGTCATCCTAAGGAATTTTGTCCTAAAATCAACATAGATTTAAGGGCATATTAAGAGTAGGAAACTATCCATACCTAACAAGTTGTTCACATCCTCATATCATAATGGCTTTATTCAACATCATTAAACACAAAGTATGATTCCTTAATTCAATCATAGCCATGTTAGGGTCAAGTTCATTATGCCCTTATTTCATGAAAGAATAGAACTTGTGAGGGCCTTGAGGCTAACCCATACCACCTCTACTTTTCACTTGACAAAGACACAATGCTCTAGTTTCCAACACACAAAATTGATCGTTTTGGTTTAGATAGGTCTAGAGGCATGCTCACACATTCACATCAAGACAAATTATAATGACATTGACTATAAAAGTTTCATCTAGGATTTAAGTAGATTTTAGAAAGTCAAACATAGTAAACCTTAGATTAGATAAGCTTGATGAGGATATGTTGTCTTTCCATTGACTTGGACCTATATAGTGAGGACATATAAATTGGAAGATGAGTTCACTGCCATCTAATGTCGATTTTAGCCTCAGGCTAAAGCATACTAAAGAGGGAGAGATAATCAAGTTTAGAAACAACCCCAACCCTTGGAGTTATTTCCCCAAACCTTCCCCTACAAACTTGGGTCATAGGGGCATCCTTCATCCAAGGATTGCATACATAATTTCTTCCAAACATAATTAAAGTCACATTTATCTCTCTTACCATCTATCTATCTAAGAACATACACATAGATTCTTATACTTAAGGGCTTCACAACCATTCAAGAAACTCTCCTCATGGAAGTGAAATAGAAAGAATATTATATTTAAGAAAAACCATAGGCAGGTAGGGGGTGTAAGACCAAGTAGTGTAACAAATCACTATTTACCATTACTCATTTAAAGAAAATCCATATCTCACATAGTTGTATTAATTAATAAAAAAAAATTGAATTCCTTAATTACTATTTCATACCCCAACATAGTTCCTTTTAACGATTTCAAACAACTAATAGTGTTTAATGGCATGTAAGAAAACCCAACCAAGTTCATGATTTACTAACTTGTACTATAACACTTCCAACAAAGGATACCAAGATCTCAATTAATACCTTTCCATCATTATGATTCACAATTCAACATAAGCATATTAGAACCCTTATAAACTTGTCTCAATAACACAAAAAGCTAGTTGATTACAACCAACAAGAAATTATTTTTGTTTGTATAGCCACAATGTGACTATTGTCATATAACTTTGAACAAAGTTTTCAGAGCTAAAGTAGTCACTAGATTGATTCTTCCCAAAAACCCACAATGATAATTAAGGAGTTGGATTAGTTCTTTACAACCCCTTTCAAATTTCCCACTAGGTATGAAATGCATGCTTTCATTAATGAAAACATTTGGGATATTAATATATCATCCCATGATGACACTAGTAAGATACAAAGTTGAATATACATTTAGCTCAACTGACATTTAAATCCTCTTTATATTAAATCTTTATCTAAGAAAAGTCAAGTTCCATTGTCACAGATTGTATGCAAACAATTACTAACACTATAGAATCAAATCCATACATAGAAATATGCTTAATGACATAATCAATATAAAATAATTGTAGTCATGTCATATCACAAGGCAATGACAAAACAAGTATCCTCACAATTCAACAATTATGCAAAGACGTGACATGGCTCCTAAATGAAGTCCTACTATAATATGATTTAGTGATATCAAACCATATCATGCAAAGTTTTTTAATATATATAATTAGGACTTCAATTAGGAGTCATGCCATAATATCACTTATTCAATGATATCATGTCATAATATCACTAATTCAATGATATCATGGCATGCCAAGATACCAAGCATATAATGTAGAGTTTTTTAATATATAATTACCAAACACAAGGGACTCATGATTAAGAACTCATTCTTAGACATGAAATGAAACTTCACATCGTATGTTATTGTTCTATAATTATTGATAGTAATCATGGTAATGGACTATTATTGAAGTCCTTAGAATTGTCCTATTCAAGATGAATACACCATCTAACTATAAGCATTATTCAATATTAAGGAGGCGTTCTTTTTTAGTACTTCAAATCATAGTGGTTACATAAAAAGGAAGTTATATTAGTTTAAGCATAATTTCCACATCCAAAATTTGTATCTAGATGCAAAGCCATGTAAGGTTTTAAACTTCTAGTTACACAAGATTGAATGACACCCTTTTCATCGTGAATATGTCAATGATGATGTGAAGATTATGCTACATTGTTAATCTTATTGTATTTAATCCATAAAATAATGAAATATAGCTAAGAAACATAACAAACCTCATCCTAAACATGGACTACCTAATATGCTTCATTACCAAACACTTCTTATATAGAATAATCATTATAAAAAGGATGGACAAAGCATGAGATACAAGCCATAATTAACAACATCATATAAAATTTAACCTTCAACCATAACTCAAACACAACCACACACCTAAAAGGATTAATGAAACTATAGAAATTAGGAAGTAGCAACATGATAAACTTCAAAAAAATTAGGAAACTCCAACCATGATATATATCCTTTTATCAACAAACCCTATAGGAATATTGTACATTCAACTTACCAAGTTGGGGATTATATAGATATGAGAGACGATATAAAACTTAATATTGTCTATCACAAATAGAAATAGAACCAAATGATCTTGAATTAATGATAGGATTATGAATATTGATATATACATGAACATTCATACATAACATTTCCAACAAAATAATTTCCAAAGGAATACCTTACTACATTCATAGTGATACAAGTATACACATACATATGTACCCATAAATATAGAAATATATATGTATAAACTATTTAATACATAACTTTTACACAAAGATCATAATTTTCTATGTAAATACAACCCATGCAACATTTAAAAACAAACCAAATTATCATACTTGAAGGAACAACTAAGAAACCAAAGAATCAATAGACTATCAACCAACTCCAACAATAATGCATATATCTAAATTTGAAATTGACTTCATTAATATAAAAAATTGTAAGATGCCAATGCTAATGAATCCCAAAACTAGAAAAAAGAGTGAAGTAAGTTGAGTCTTTTTTCCTAAGACGACACTCAATATTTAACAAACCAATACTCTTATAAAATAAAAATGTCATTTTTATAAATTAAAATGGAATAAATTATTTATAACAACATCGGTAAAGTAAAATATTACTAAATGGTAGGAAAACCTTTTTTTGAGTGTGCTCTAAACTTTTGTGTTCAAAAAAAATTGTTTTGAATTTTGAGCAAGAATGGATTTTGGAAACTCAAGGGGGCCTTTTGTGCCTCTCCCTTCCCCTCCCAAGGGTAATGGCATTCCTACCTCAGCTAGTCCTTCAAATAACCATTTCAATAACTCAAAAGGTGGATCCAAAAGTTGGAAATTCACCCTTTATGGGTAGTGGTTGTAAGGATCACTTTGCTTGGGAATGTTACCCCAATGTTGTTGGTGTCAAATGAAGGAACTACCATCGAATTATCAAATTAAAATATCAATAGAATCATCTCTTCTTTGGAGAATACTTTGGTGGGGAAATTATTTCATCCTAGTATTGATTTGGTCAAAAGATGGGTTGTGGCTAAATGGCAGCTTAAGGGTAGCATGATTGTGAGTGATATGTTGGGAGGAATGTTCCTCTTCAAATTTACTTCCTAGTAAGACCTTATCCAGGTGTTTGTTGGTGGACCTTGGCTCTATGGGAATAATTCTCTCCCCCTTTGTAGATGGAAGTCAGGTTTCCACCCAAAGATAGACCTAAACAAAGTTTCCCATGTGTGGGTCAAGTTGCTTGGCCTCTTTCTAGAGTTATGGGATGAGGAAATCTCTACCTAGATTTTTAACTCTTTCAAGCACTTCATTATTATGGATAAAGTAACAAAGTATAAATCCATGTTAATATATGCTATATTTTTTGTTTCTTTGGATGTATTTAACTCTTTTGACCTCCATAACTTTAGAATACAAGCTTGGGAAATGGGATCAAACTACCCTATATGAGAACTCAAGGGTTTTCTATCAAAATTGTCAGAAACTTGGGAATGTTATCTCATAATGCTTGACCCCTAAAATTGTGGCTCAAAATTCCAAGGAACCATATGATAAAATAAAAAATATGGTTGATTTTGAAGAAGGTTACACTTTCAAAGATGGCATTATTATCATAAGCTCACCTCATGGTCCCCTAGATAACCAACTTGTATCCTAGGAGACTTCTCTATACATTGATGGTGGTCAAGTTATTGGTTTTGAAGAACAAGATAAGGGGACAAGCATGGGAAAGGAACAATAGATGGACAACCAGTTGATTGATCCACTTGATTAATAAACAAGAGTAATGGAAGATATGGTTCATGATCTCCCAAT
>VDFB02000015.1:435644267-435707989 GCA_007258455.2 Sequoia sempervirens | reverse complement strand
GAACCATCATTGATATTGCTGCATCTAGAGGATGGAAGATTCACTAGATGGATATGCAGACAACTTTTCTCAATGGAGTGATTGAGGAAGAAGTTTATATAGAGCAACCTGATGGATTTGAGGTTCATGGAAAAGAGTCACATGTTTGCAAGCTGAAGAAGGCCTTGCCTGGTCTTAAGTAGGCTCCTCGTGCTTGGTACGAAAGGATTGATCGTTATCTGTCAAGCTTAGGTTTCTTGAAGAATGATGCTGATTCGAATCTCTATTTCAAGGTAATCAATGGTGAAGCATTAATTTTGGTTTTATATGTTGATGATCTGATCCTTACTAGAGAAGATCACCTGATTCTTGAATGTAAGAAAGAGTTGACCTCTGAATTTGAGATGGACCTTGGGCTCATGCATTACTTCCTTGGCCTAGAAGTCTGGCAGAAACCAGATGAGATGATTCTAAGTCAAGGGAAGTACACCATTGATATACTTAAGAGATTTGGCATGATGGATTGCAAATCCTTGTCCACACCTATGGAGACCAACTTACATAAGTTGAAGGAGGCTGCAACAAATTCAGACTTGGTGGATCCTACATTGTACATATAGCTTATTGGATCTTTGATGTATCTAGTTAACACTAGACTTGACATTTGTTATGCAGTAAGTGCACTCAGCCAGTTTATGTGTGATCCGAGACAGATACATCTTGTTGCAGCTAAACATATCCTGAGATACTTGCGTGGCACAGTTGGATATGGGTTGAGGTATTCTTCAGATGCAAACTTGGAGTTACATGGTTTTATTGATTTTGATTGGGCAGGTTGTGTCACAGATCGGAAGAGCACCTCTGGTTGTTGCTTCAGTTTGGGTTCAGCTATGATTTCCTGGTGCAGCAGGAAGCAGTCATCTGTAGCATTGAGTACAATAGAGGCAGAGTACATTGCAGCTTGTATGGCAACTCGAGAAGCAGTATGGCTTCGTAAGCTCCTTGCAGGATTGTTTGGACAATCAATGGAGCCTACTATCATTCATTGTGATAATTAGAGTTGTGTGAAGCTTTCTGTCAATCCTGTGTTTCATGACAGAACCAAGCATGTTGAGATCAAGTACCACTACATTAGGGATATGGTACTGAGGAAGGTTGTACAGTTGAGGTACATCAGCACTGATGAACAGATGGTAGATATTCTCACCAAGCCTCTCGCTAGGATAAATTTTGTGTACTTCCGAGATAAGCTTGGTATGGTGGAGAATCCAGCCTTGACTGAGTAAGAGTCTTAGCATCAGTGAGCCTTGTTTAATGAGTTCTTCTCTGAGAGAGAAGTTCGAGGTGAAATCCCTTGTTTAATGCATTTTCCTCTGAGACAGAGGAATTTGAGGTGCAAGCCCTTGTTAATGCATTTTCTTCTAAGACGGAGGAATTTGAGGTGAAAGCCCTTGATTCCACCCTCTGAGCCTGAGTCATGGTGGATGTCATGTGTGAGACTCCATGACACATCTTGTACTTGTGAATGTCACATTGAGGTGACAACATCACGCAAGTGATGAACACTTGTACACACCATAGTATGGTTGTAGCCATTATGGTTGATATCGTGTTGAGGCGATATCTAATATCACGTTGAGGTGATATTCTTCTTTTCACATCTGGTTGTAGCCAATGTGATGGACATCATGTTGAGGTGATTTATCTTGGATAGCTGGAAGTATTCTCTCTAGCTGAGAGGGAGTGTTAATGATAACATACAGCGTCGATTTAATATTCCAGCTTGATAAATTAAATGATAGCCAAGAGGCTATTTAATTTATATGTATGGCACGAATTTTTTAAAGAAATAAAGAGACACGTCTTCATCCAAGGCCGACCTCCTTTTATCATTGGCGCGATTACCTATGAGGACGACTTACCATTGATTGGTCACATTTTTGTAAGAGATATATATTTATTGATTAGCCAACTTGCTTCATAGAAGGAGGCGTCTCTTCAATATGTATTTATAGGAGTTCACTTTATCATTTGTAATCATCAAGTTCAAAAAGCAAGTTCGATTCATTTCATTCAAGTGGGAATTTCCTCAAGAGCAGGTTGCGAATTTATTCAAGGGCAGAATTAGATATCAAAGAAGTATAGATTATTATCTGTGATTGCATCTAGTGTAGGTGCTGAATATTGGCCTTGTGATTGGCCTCATTGTAAAGAGAATTGTTGCCCTTTTTATATATATAAGAGAGATCTTTGTTGCTAGGTTTTTCTCCCTCAAGAGGAGGGTTTTCCCAGGGTATCTGCTGTGTTATTGTCTGATTTTGAATTAATTTTCTGTGCATTAAATCTGATCATTAAAAATTTACATTATTTGTTTCCCATGCTGACATTGCTTGCAAAGAGTGTTTGAAGGCTTAGTAATCTTTGGCATATCTCTTATGGCTTGTTTAGTTATGATCTTTACAAGATTATCAAAGTTTATATGGCCCATTCTTCTATGCCATAACCAACTCTCATTTGTTTGTCTCATGTAGCACTTTTCTCCCTTGATCTCACTAAGGATGGATAGGTTGTTTGCTGTTCTATCTGCATCAACAGAAACTTTTCATGCACTTGCCTTATTTCACAACCTTGAGCATGAAAAGTAAGAGTGTGTCCTTGATCACACATTTGACTCACACTAAGAAGATTATGCTTCAAACCTTCAACATATAAGACATTTTTTGTCCTTGTCTTTCCCATTGTTAAGACTAAAACTTCCTTTTCCTATTATCCTTGCTATAGCATTGTCTCCAAATTTTACTGTACCTCTATTCACTTCCTTCATGGAGAGAAACTTGCTCTTGTTCCCTGTCATATGTCTTGAGCATCCACTATCAATATACCATTGATTTCCTTCTTTTTGGGTATGGAAGGTTGTTTGAACAAGCATAGATTTTTCTTTCTTTTGTTGCTCTTTCTTTTTTTCCAAACTTTTGTAAGTTTCTCCTTTTGCTTGCCATGTGCATCCTCCTTGTTTTTTCTAGGAGGTTCCACAAAATCGCTTATATAAAAATGTGTTGTATGACCATAGTTGTTGCACTTATAGCACATAATGCTGAAATCCATTAAGGGAGCAAAGGAATTGTAATTTCTCTTTAAGAACCCAAAATCATTTCTTGTACATACCTTACAATATATTGCCTTATGACCAAATTGATTGTAGAAAAAACAATAACAAAAAGAGTTTTAGAACTTGGTCATGTGGGATTGCCTTGAAGGGATCAATCTTCTGAATTTGTCCTTGTTGTCCTTGTAAGTGATGTTGGTCTTTTGCGGGATATCACTTCCTTCTTAATGCTATCATTATTGATAGAGCTCTTAAGTGCATTAGCTTAACCTTTAGGCTTTTCTTCATTTGTTTTCTTTGGTAATTTTGTAGCTTTAGAACTTGAATCTTCTTTGGTAATCTTTTGATTTTCCTCAAAGCCAAGACCAATCTTGATGAATGGTGACCTTTGGGCATTGATAATGTCCTCCAGTATTTCGGTGCTCATTTCAAACTACATGCTTTTATTTAACTGAGTAGTTGCTTTTTCTATTTCCTTTCTCAAGGAAACAATTTCAGATTCAAGCATTTCACAGTCTTTAGCTGAAATCTCACTTACTCTTCTATCCTTTTTGCCTCTTCGATTTGAATCTTTAGGCTAATAATAGTCTTTTCTACTTCTTCAAGGTTTCATGACCTTTTTCTTTTGAATCACGATCCTTTTCTTCATATTTTTGAGCAACTTTTGCTTCAAATTCTTTTTCTTAAGCTTCTTGATTTCACAAGACATAAATGAGTTCTTCTTCAAGATCAACTTCTCTATCCATTTTGACAATTTCTTCTTCTGAATCCATCTTCTCTTTTCCTTTGCCTTCATCTTCCAAGGCGTCACTCTTTGCTTCTATTGCCATGAAGAGAGTTTCTTCTCTATCATTGTCGGAGATGCTTTCATCACTCCCTTCAGATGCACTACTATCTTCTATGGAGTAGAGGCTCTTCTTGAGCTTATTGAAAGTTTTTCTTCCTCTCATGTTTTCCTTCTTTATAACTCTTTTTGTATTGATGATGTTTTTTTTCCTTCTTTATGTGATGGTCATCTTCATCATCGCTATTATCATCTTCTATCTGTGGACACTTAAGAGCAAAATGACCTATTTTACCTCAATTAAAACATTTGAAGGGTAACTTACCTTTGCATTTGTCAGATCCTTTCTTGAGCTTTCTCACAAAGCGGGCTTCCTTTTCATCAAATTTGTTGTTGGAGCTATCACTTGGTTCGGGCTCTTTATTCTTCATCTTCTTTGAAGCTTTGAAGGACGCTTCACTCTTTGATGAATTCTCCTTTTCAGTCCTCATTTCATATGTCGTGAGGATCCTAGGTAACTCGTAAATCTCCTTTAAATCTGCTCATAAAGTCTGATTATAATTCCTTCAAATCTGCTCATAAGTCTACTAGTATATAAAAAGATATTGCATTAAATTCTTGCTTCGCACATCTCCAACTTATCTTCTTTTATACCTCATCAAATACCTCTTTACCCAAGAGAGGTGACTCTCCCAAAGTGGGCAATCCATCCAAGAGGGGTCAGCCCAAATAAAAACAATAACTTTTATTTTAACTTCATTGAAAGAGAGTGACATCCTATGTGTGGTTGACCCACATAAAAGCTGGGCGAATTACCCAATGTGAGCACTATAAATTGGGCGCCAAAATGATGGAATATGGGTCAGCCCAATAAGGATAAAATTTTGACTTTAAATACAATAAATATATAAATATTTCCCATTTTTATTTAATTTTTCTTTGCATATAACTTCTAAATTGATCCTCCTTTCACAACAGCAATATGATGGCAGCAATCGTGTTCACTCTTTGACATCACTGACAACAATATTTCCAACAGATATGCTCAATGATACAATATAGGATGTTAACAAATGTCAATTAGAGTAGACAAAGACTAGATGCACCATAATGTCAAATGGGAAGATAGATGAAAGGAACCAAACTCATCAACTTCCTTGTCTCTTGTGATATTGGCACAATTTTTATAAAATTTGTGGCTGCACTATTCAAATTATTTGATGAGGTGGACATGGATGTAGGGCTACCAATGTGGTTCAATTTTATTATGAACAATGTTGTTGCTTGTGTTGTTGTTGGGAAACTCTTGATGGACAAATATCTGTCTATATTTTTTAGCCTGTGTATGGTACACTGCTTTGATCTAACTTTAGGGAACATTCCAAAACGTGAATGGGTTAAAAGGCTATTGTAAAAGGTTGGCATGATTACCAAGTTCATTTACAATCACACAAAAGTGTTGTTTATGATGCACTCCTTCGCAAAGGTCAAGAAGTTAGTTAGACCAAATGTGACAAGATTTGCAAGGTACTTCTTGCATTGTAGACTCTTTGCCAACTGAAAATGAATTTAAGTAAATGGTTGTTTCAAATGATTGGATGGAGTTTAGCTTCACAAGTCAAATGGATAGCAAGATAGTGGCAAAGTATTTTTTGTGAGTTTTTGAGAGAAATCACTCATGAGATATTTGTATAAGGCCATGAATAGGGCCAAGGAGGTGATGAGGGATAGGATGGAAAATAATAGAGACAAGTACATGTCATTTGGGACATAATTGATAGGAGATGGGATTAATAAATGCACTCTCCTACACATGCCCTTGGATACTGTATGAATCCAACATTGTTCTACAGCCCCTCAAAGATGATACTAAGGTCACACAAGTCCTACTCAAGCGCATGAAGAAAATGTTCTCTACCCTAGTAGTGTTGGATGTAGTTATGACAGAGCTACCAATGTACAAACAAGCAAGGGTTTTTTTTTCAAGTATGGTGGTCGTGCAAGGTAGAAAGACCTGCATACTTGGTAGACTCCATAAACTTTTAACAGTCTCTCTATATTGTAGATATGCAATGGTGTAAAGCTTTCGGTAGATTTTACATGATGTCATCTCAAAATTGTTTATGTTTCTCAACACAATGGTGAGATTTTTGTGGCCATGATGCCAAAAATCTTCAATGGATGGCAATGCATATTTTGAGCTAGCCACGTAGTTCATTTGCTTGTGAGCTTACTTGAAATATTTTTGAATGCATACATTTAAAGAAACGTATGTCTAACACAACAACAAATGAATGACTTGATCTTTGTTTACCAAAACATCTATCTGAAGCTAAAGAAAGCTCAAGGTTAGAGTGATGAAATACTTGTAATTGTAATCATTGTTTTTCTTTCACTTTCAATTGCCATATTTAATTTCTATATAGAAAAAATCAGGTACCATCAAAGAAGACCAGCCAACTGACCTCAACAAGATCAGTCTAGATGATGTCCTTGACGATGGTGATGATTATGATCTCCTTAAAAAGTGCAACTAAAATAGTGATGTGGTTGAACAATTCAAGGGAGGCTTTTACCTAGGAGCTTCATCATCATGGCCTATAGCCCTCTAGTGTAGCTCTCTTTGTAGCAACAAGAGTCATTGGCTATGTCTGAATTTTTTTGAACTTTGTAATTAGTTTGTGGGTTGACTTTGTACAAAGTAGATTGTCATTTAAATTTTGAAAAATATTAACATCTAGTTATCATTTATGCACCATACATAATGCATTGTACAATGCAATGTAATCAACAATATGAACATAAAAGAGAAAATCCATAATCCACCATTCATGGGCTAAACTCTCATTTTTATTTGCTCTTTATATCTCTATGCTATTAAAATGCCTTTAAATTTAAAAAACAGTAGATTTTTTATTTGTTTGTTGTGCGTTTTTCTATGCTTTTTTTTTTGAAAATTTAAGTATTTCCAAATTAATCCAGCTTTTTTGAAAAAAATTAAATCTTCTAGTTTGCCAATTTTTTCTGCAATTTTTTTTCTTGCTATGGCTGAAACTGTTGGACGACTGGCACGCAAGGGACAGTTTGTTTAATACATTTAGTTGCTTGAATGAGATTTTGAGCATCAGGATGAAATTCAGGAAAACTCGATGAAAGAAGAAGGATGATTCCTCAGAAGATTCAGCCTGTTGCCTTGTTTATGCATTTGCCTCCTCTAGTAAAGCTTCGGAGATGGATTCTGGTGTAGGTTGTGGACTAAGCACACTGAATTGAAGTAATGGCAGAGCATACTGCAATACAAAAGCTGGGTGCTGAGAAGAGGGATGCAGATTCCTGGAAAAAGCATTACCTCTTGGGATTGAGGGCAAAAACCAGAAGGATAGTTAACAATCTGTGTGTGAGTGTTCATCAAAGGTGACCTGCATTCAAGTTAATTTGGCTTCTCATTTGAGAACTAGTAATGGAAGAGGCTTGAATAAAGCAGGGACTATGTAAGATACCCAATTCACCTAAATGATGAAACAGAAAGCTATCCAAGGCACATGCATGTTGGCTTTGGTTCTCACTTGCATCTGTTGCTCCACAGAGATATTCATGGTTCTGATGCCTGCCTTATTGAGACATCCTAACACTTCTTTGACAGTACTGGTGTAAGAATACTACTGCAGCACTGCATATTGTCCATGATTGAACAGAAAAATTGTCTCTGAACCAGAGAATGGGCTAACTCAAGCATTTGCTGTTCAAACCATATAAGGTTTTTGTACTTCAGATTCAAAAGGGAATGTGTGCACAGATATTGTGTCCCCCTAGAACTTTTTATTTGTTGCATCCTTCGGTTTTAGACTCCTTTATTCAGTTTCCATTCTAATCCTAAGTGGAAATTGAGACACAGAATAGATGCAATATTAAAAAAAGTCATCACAGAAGTATTATCACTCCTTTAGGAGAAAACTCTTCTGCGGAATTCAAAATTCCATGTAAATATTGTAGAGTAAGCTACAGAAAATTATCCACGTAACTTCCAAAAGACCCCATCTCTTTACAAATGTTTACATTCTATAAACAGAAAGAAAGGAATCAAAACGGCTCCAGAAATAGTTTTCGATAGCTATGTAGCGGAAGATTTACTTCTAACCATTAATTTGAAGATTAGACAGATAAGAAATAACCATGTACCAGATTGATTCAGCTGTTTGTCTAACTTTTTTCGGGTTTCCAGGATTTGAAAATTCAAGCTTGCCATCAACTGTAACTTGTTGCTCCTAATTCCTAATATTTATTTTCCGAAGTCTTATGCAACTTGGTTGTTTTTTCAAGTTCTAATTGTGTTCAAGGCCTCTGGTATATGAACTTTAGCATGCATCTGTTGTTTCTAGTACGTCCAGAATGGAAAACCCCAAATGTCCTATCGGGAATTATGGAGTGCTGTCACCTTCTTCAGATTTCGGATTTCAGGTTTTTATGGCAATATTCTAGTACTTTCTCAATGATAATTTCCATGCTCTGGTTTAGATAACAGGATTTATGAAATTTTCATTCATCAGGTTTCATATTTTAAGATTGCATTACACCAGTATAACTCATAGTATATCAATGGCATTTCCCAGTTTCCAATTTTCGAATGAGCCTTGACATATTCTATATGCCCTGGCTTTCAAGATTTTGTATTCATTGCATCCACATGTTTCCCAATTTCCAATATCCAAACTAGGATTTTTGTGAATTTCTCTTCCTCACCAGGTTTCAGGTTCGAGGATTTTAACCTTAAGACCTGTATCTGTGTTGCTCATCCAACCTACTTATGAACTCTAAACACTGATATGGACTTAACCAGCTTCCCTATTTTGTTCAGGATTTGGGTTTTCAAATTGACATCATATTATCATCATTGAATCCCAATTCCAACCATTTGTCATTCCAAATCTTAAATTCCAAACTGCTTAACCAGTGACGTGCTGATTCTCCATCTTGAACAGGGTTTGACTTTTAGAAACTAGGACCAATGCAATTTATATTTCTTTTTAATTGTATTTTTCAAATTTGAAATCCCAAACTGGCATCTAGGATTTTGCACAAAACTCAGTTCCTTGCCAACTATCAGCACAAGCTGGTTTACATAACCAAAAGCTAGCTTACTAACAACTAATTTGAGTGGTGTAAAAGGGCATATATAGATAGCTGTGGCACTATTTTCTGAAACACAAGCATGTGGGATATATCCCACTGCATTTCAAAATGTAGAAACCTGCACACACTATTTGTTATCTGCAATCTGAAGACCATGAGCTGAAATTGAAATTTACCTTTCAGGCTTCCACAGATTCTTCTGCTGAATCTTTTCTAGACTTACAGTGGCAGTTGGAATTTTAGTTAAGGGATCAGTCTGTATGGTACATATTTATAAAATCAGAGGTTGAAGAAATGCACTTGGAGGGAAGATTTGGAGATTTATGGTGCAAAAGCCTGTACAAAAGGATGATCCTGCTTTCTGTGGGCAATGAATTATGGAAGATTATATCTGGCGAGGATGCAAAGAGGGCATCAAAGGAGCCATGCCCTTTGCTACATATAATGTCTTGGGGTTCAACTCATTGAGTCCTAAGAGATTGAGGTAGGTAATAGTTAGCATTAATTCAAAGCTCGTTTTCTTTTAAGGGGACGCATAGAATTAGCCAGTTCCATAGTAAAACAGAATCAGCTTGTGCAGTGAAGGGTGGCAGACAAGATCCCTGGTCTGGCTTATGATCAAGATATTTGTTGCAACAGGACAGTGCCAAGAAACCAAAGACTTTTGACAACCAATATTATCAGACAGAGAACATAACAGAGCACCCAAAGTAGCTAATAAGTAATAAGCATGTCATAAATAATAGATTACAGCCATAATGTCACCTTAGCAAAGAGCATGCCAATACCAATAACAATAATAATATTTAAAAATAAATAAATCGTCTTTCGAAAGACTTGATTCAGCAGAGCCATGGTCAAAAGTGAAGAATAAAAAGCTGAGCAAGCATTAAGGAAAGTCTGGATGGAAAATGTGTTAATACCATAAAGCTTAAGGGCCTAAAATTCATGAAAATGGATTAACAAATTTTTTAAAAAGGGTATCACTTCCAATTTTAATCAATGAAGATTAAAATTCTTTTTATATTTTTATTAATACAAAATTATTACTTTTATTTTTGGAAGTCTTAAAGTTAATTCCGTTTTTCTGCTCTCCTGCCGCAGTTCCGTTTCTCATTTATGGTAATACAGAATGACAGGAAGGAGAGCATCCACAGGAAATGGTATCATAAACAGAAGAGACTTGCAAAAATTCTTCGAAAACTTTTGTGCAACATTCAGAAACTCCTAGAAATGATAATGGATTTATCTAAAACGATGAGTTCTAGCACAGAAAACTCTCAAAAGCTCCTAGAAAATGAATGAAAACTGGGGGAGATGATTTTGCAAAGATTCCAGTCCCTCACTAGGAGTTTCTGACATGGAAAAAAGTTTTGGATACACAGCTAGGATTACAAACTACTGGAAACGGTTTATGGGATCAAAGTTTCCCTTCGGGCACTATTACAAATTCTTGAATCTTCAATACAGAACAACAACTTCAGTTCCTTAAAATGTTAACAAACTTACACATAGTTGTCCTGTTTTCCTTTCACTAGTTAAAACATCACTAAATATTGTAAAACATTATTTAAAAATGGGTTTTATTTGTATGAAGAAATGATTGAGAAGGCTTACTAGTTACAGAATAATTGTACTCTGGAGATGCAAAGAGTATGCAGTCAGCCTGCAGGACCTTGGCCCTGAGCTCCTCCACTGATGGAGGGAATCTGTTGTCTACTTCCAGGTCGGTATTTACAAATGGAAGATGCCCAATTTCCAAGATCTCAATCTTCATATGTGGTATGCTTTTCCTTGTAATCTCGACAGCTGTATGCATAAAAGCAGCATTAAATCAATACGCAACAACGGCACCCAGGATTCTGTAATTTAAGCTTTGTTTAGACTTACCATAACGGAGTAATCCACGATTAAAGGAAGATTTTCTGAGAGATCCAGAAATGGCTGCCACCTTCATGACGGGCTCTGGCAAGCTATCTGCACTTGCGATTGTTGACATCGACTTGGAGTGCCCGTAATTGAATTTTGTTATTTGTCGTTTAGACGGGTTGGAGCATTTTCGAAGGATAACAGCAGGTACAGAAATAGCGCGCAGCACATTCATGGTGGGAAATGCTGCCTGCAACTTTTTCTTGTTTCCATTTCAATTCATGTATATATACTGTTAAATCAGCATCCAGTGCACACACTGTTTCAGTAACGGCCTAAATTTGACAGTTAACTCTACTTGGTTATTCATTTAAATATAAATTTTTAGTGTGGTCATTTTCATTCAAAGTCATCTTATTATTTTTTTTCAATGAGTTTGACTCAAAACTATCGTTGAATCTTGATAGCAATATCAAGATTTTTATTCAATCAAAATTATCTTTTAATTTTTTTTATCTATTTATTTAAAGTTGTCTCCTATTTTTTTTTATGATTATTTATTCAAAATTGTCTTCTAAATATTAATTTTTCTTTTGTTTTAAAAAAAATCATATATTAGCTCTTGTATTATAAAGAGATGTCATGGTTACATCAATTGTAATTTATATAGAATAAATATATAGAAATCTAAATTTATAGTTAAATATAAAACATATGATATCTATGTAAGGCTCTTCAATAAAATGAACGTCTTACAAAATTGAAATAGTACTAAATTTTTTTGTAATATCTATTGATTTTTTTTTTTTTGACATTAATATGTATATACTAGTAATAGCACTTAAAGGTGCAAGTAAAGGTGCTATGAAATGGTTGATAAACACACATATTTATTGTTCTTTTATCAAATAGTTTTTTTTCTTTTACAAAGTTATTATATTTAATGCTCGGCAAACAAGGTTATAAAAAAATGTTTCAAGATGTTGATTGAATACTTCACTATAATCCATACCTCAC
The DNA here is from genome assembly GCA_007258455.2 of Sequoia sempervirens. Lineage (NCBI taxonomy): Eukaryota > Viridiplantae > Streptophyta > Pinopsida > Cupressales > Cupressaceae > Sequoia > Sequoia sempervirens. The sequence goes on along the minus strand of VDFB02000015.1, from coordinate 435,696,104 downwards.
GATATGCAGTGTGTATGTGACTTATTCCACTATAAGGTTTCATAATGTTAATAAATATTTTTTGATAGAAGTTTGAATTGTGTACAAGAAACCACTAGATGTGAGTAACAATGAGACTAGTAAAGTAGAATTAAATTGATTAACTAGATGTCACAAATTTGTGCATATTTATAGTCCTATCATCAAATAGTATTTTTTCTTATACAAAGTTATAATATTTAATACTTGGTGAACAAGGTTATAAAACTTTATTTCAAGGTGTCGAATAAATACTTCACTATAGTCCACACACAACCCATTAATAGACAATGTGTATGTGACATTTGATTATATGGTCAATCACAATGCAAAAAAAAAAATCCATAGAATTTTTAGTTGTGTACAAAAAATCACTAGATGTGTAACAATGAGACCAATAAAGTAGAATTAAATTGATTAATGAGACACCTAAAATTTGATTATACCGAACCACACTTGACTTAACCCTATTTTAGCCATTAATTAAATGAATATTCATTATTTATTTAATTAAGTTATCCTCCACTTTTGTTTCCCACTTTAATTAATTTATCCTGCACCTTTGTCCCCCATTTTAATTAAATAATTATTTATTGATTCCTTCATCTTTGTCCCCCACTTTAATTAAATAAATATTTAATAATTATTTAATTAATTTATCCACCATCTTCATAACCACTTTAATTAATTTATCTTTTTACATCAACCTTCTCCAATAATTAATTACATATTAATTATATTGAAGTTGGTAATTAATTATATTGAAGTTTCCAATACGAAGAAGATCAAACTAAATTATTAAATCGACGGTTCTTGCAGACTCCGTCCATTTTTCCTCGTTGCATCTAGACCGTACTCGTGCTTTTCATTTGCTAAATCGTGACCGTCCATTCTCCCGTGATCTTGCACGGATCTGAAATATTCTTTGAGCCAAATATTGCTTTCGTCAGGTATATGACGTAATAATAAAACCAATGAAAGTTTAAACAATGAAAATATTCTTGGCCATATAAAGTAATGTTAAACTTAATCCAAATGTTTATGAGAAAACATTAAAGCTAGGGGTTAAGTCCATAACCTAAGCTTTTAGAAAATATTTTGTTTTATAGGTTTTCACGGTTTTGATTTTTAAGGTAAAAAAAATTTGAACATTTTTAAATTTTTATATGTCTAAATATTTAAAATAAGATTTTAAATTATAAGAATGAATTGTATATTAGATAATAATTTAAATATAAACAAATAAAAAATAAAATTTATAAAATTTTCTATAAGAATTAAGAAAGATCAAATTTAAATTAAAAAAAAGAAATATGAAAGTTAAGGATATATTAAAAAATTTAATATTAATATATTTAAATAATATATTAGTAATTTATTATAGATTTCATATATTTATATTGTAACGTTAAATTAAAGATATACTAAAAAAGTTAATATTAATTAATATATTTAAATAAAATATTAATAATTAATTATAAATTTAATATATTTATATTGCAATGTTAAAAAATCATGTAATAATTGTTTGGGCAACAAGCAATGTCTCTTGCTTCCATTGCCATTGTCAAGCACACTGATTTGGATTTTGGTTAGTTGCATGTTTTCACATTCCTTCAAACATTTCTTTTTTTGGAGAAAGGTTTTTCAACCAAATGTGTGCTAACTAATACTGCATTGTTTGGAAACATACTTTCTCTCTCCAACTACTTAAATCCCACCCATATTATTATCATTATTATAATGATAACAAAGGTTGTCTAGCGATTAGTCTTTATCATTACAATATAGTTAGATAATATTGATTGGTAGAGTTAACATTTTTTTAAAATTATAATTAATTTACACAATTAATTTAGATATTTGCATTAAAAAACAAATGTTGGCATTGTCTATCTTATTTTAGTAAGGTTATATTTGTTCATTTACCGTATCTTTTATAAAATTGCTAATATAAAGTGTAGATTCATCGAAGAGATGTTGAAGTGCATTGTCTATCCAAGTTTGTGAGATTGTACTATGTTTTATTGTTGAAGTCTCTTATTTGAAGTTATAATTTCATTCCAATGTTGAGCTTCGTTTTAAATTTTTTTTTCTTAATTTAATGTGACCTATTATGCTTGATCTATATGTTCTTCAGTAATATCAATATAGTGTCAAGACGACTAATTAACATTATCTCTATATATCCCTCCATTTAGATCTCTCACACACACTCTCTCTCTCTCTCTCATCTCTTTTTATCCATATATTTCTCTACCTCTATCCCTATATCTTTTCCCTATCACTCTCAATCTCTCTATATTTCCCTCTATCTATATCACTCCCTCCCTCCCTCTTTATATAATGATCTATCTCTCCCTCTCACCCCCCCTCTCTCTCTCTCCCACCATTTATCTCCCTCACTTTATCTATCTCCCCCTCTCTCTTCCTCCTTATCTCTCTCTTTGCTCCTCCTATCCCCCCTCCCTCCCTCCCTCCCTCTCTCTCTCTCTCTCTCTCTCTCTCTATCCCTCCCCCTCCCTCTCTCTCCTTATCTCCCTATTGCAAACATAACATGACCTTGTTGGTAATGGAGCCCGATTATCTTCTTGATTTAAAGGTTTTGTTTCAATCGTGTTTGGATGCCCTATAAGAGGATGTATAGTTGATTTGAAGCTATCACTTCTCTATTGAAACCTTTTTTGCACAAACAACATCATTTGCTAAATTGCCTACCGATTGACCTTATGTACTGCACAAATGTATGCAAAAAGTAGACCAATTTTTTTCCTAATTGATCTTCCACACCTCTTCATTGTACCCATTACACACTAAGGTGTGATTGCTAGTTTAATTATTTAATTAAATATTGAGTCACATGACTAACTAAGGCCTTGTCTAGACTCATTGAACCTAGACACTTGTCAAAAGTCAAATTAACTTTTCATCTCATCCATCTATTTCATACTACATCTCCAAATCCTCTCCATTCACATAAGGATGTTGTCCTAATCCATTCCTAAATCTAGTCCTCATCCCTCATCCTCATGTGACACTTGTCACATGACTACAACTTTTGATCCAAGCCTTAATCCTCATTCAATCCTAACCATCCATTAACCAATCCATCTTTTCCCTTGACCACATTTGAATTTACCATATCCTAGCCATTAAATTTATTTAATTAATTGATCATTCACCTTTATCCCCCACTTTAATTAAATGAATATTTATTATTTATTTAATTAATTCATCCTTCACCTTTATCCCCCATTTTAATTAAATAAATATTTATTATTTATTTAATTAATTTATCCTTCACCTTCATAGCCACTTTAATTAAATAAATATTATTTATTTAATTTATCCTTCCACATCACCCTTCTCCAATAATTAATTAATTAATTTTATTATTTTATTAAATATTGAGAGCCACATGACTAAATTAAACCTTGCCTAGATTCATTGGACCTAGACACTTACCAAAAATTCAAACAAACTTTTCATCTCATCCATCCATTTTATACTACATCTCTAAATCTCAACCATTCACATAAGGATGTTGCCCCAATTAAATCCTAAATCTAGCCCTTACAATCCTAGCCATCCATCAACCAATGCATCTTGGCCCTTGATTTATCTCATGGGAATTTTATAAATGAGAGGCCTCTCATCCCATTTGAGCACCTCTTCTTATGCTATTGTTATGCCATTGTATTTTCTATCAATTTCTTCCATAGGATAGCTAATCTTCCATTATCTTACCCTCATGCTATCCATTTGATCTATCATCATATTAATCCTATCACCATGTTGTCAATTTAATAAGCAACCACATTCCTCTATCAACACATCAAAGAGAAAATCAAGTGGACCTAGGGTGCACTCTACTTCAAGTTCTATTTGAGGAGAAAAAAGGGTTCTAGGTGAAGGTATTGTGTGTACTGCATTATTTTCCATTTTATTTACCTTTAACCTTTCTTGTCTTTGTATATCCTACGTAATGTGTAAAATCTATTATTGTATGATTCTCATTTTAATTGTTTTATATTTTGTTTATAATGATTAGTATCTTAAGATCCTAATTTCTAACATCCCTACTCCATTTTTCTAGGGTTTGGGCCTTTCCTCATAGTTATAGGAAATTGATCATTTAGAAAAAAAAAATTCCATACCATTATTATTAAACTTCCCTTGGTTGATGTGTATTTATCTCAACTTAATCACACAAGTTTTGAATATTTTAACAGTTAAATATTAATCATAATAATTATGTGAATTTTCTGATGGTCTATTTTAGAAAGAATAGCCCATGCGATGATTTGTAATTGCTATAATAAGTTATTGGAATGGAAAATATTGCATGCAAAGATAAAAAGTGCTAGTATTGGTGAATACCTATGTATTGTTATAGTAGAAGTATTTATTGTCTAGTCAATAGAAGAGTCATGGAAATAATTTAGAGGTAGGCCAGATAACAATTTGAGATCAACAAATTTTTGAAAGATGAATGCATCATGATTTTACTAGGTTGATGACTATTATAGTTGTTAGGGTTTACCTTATCCCTGTAAGGAAGCCTTAGGTAGAAAAACAACTTCCTACACTAATCTTGAGATGACAGTAATACAAACTTTACAAATATTTACAACAATTACAAAAAAATAAATAGAAATAAACATAAATATCATACATACCACAACACAATAATTTACATGGGGAAAATCCATTCGAGAGAAAAACCTCACACTCTAAAAGCCACCCAATATATTATTCAAAAATAAAAAAGATTACAATATACTTATAGAGAAAGCTTCTCACATGAGTATTACCACCCAAAGATTCGGAGGCAACACAAAAACTATCAGACTCTCAAAATACATCACACTGCCCAACCGTAATACAATACACTCACAAATTAGGATTTCCTTCTAGGGCAAGACAAGCCAACAAAATATATCGTCAGATCTGATACCTAATGATGAAGAATTGAGATTTACAATAATAAAATATACATAAAATGTGGCTTTTGGGGGTGTTTCCCTTGAACCCCTACTAGGGTGCACATCCTTTGAAACCCCTGCAAGGAGGGGGGTAGCCCCCCTTGCAACACCCCATGCTCAATATATTAACCTATTATAATTGCAAGGTTGAGACACCATTTTTCCTAACAATCCCAAGTTTGATTAGTGCTAGGCACGCCTTTGACTAAGATAGTTGAAGTTGAGTATGTTTATTAAAATAACTATTTGTTAAATACTTATGAGCAAGTGAAAATGCTAGTAAATAGCCTTCATAGATTGATTGGTTGATATTGAGTTGGATAGCCAAATCCCTTACAACATAGATGAAGTTTAGTTTGTAAAAATGAGAATTATAATAATTTTAACTTTTCATTGATATAATGTATTATGTCAACTAATATGATGATTGCATTATATTTATATATAACATTATTGTACTAATTATAATATAAAATAAATTCAACATTGAGAATCAGTGAACCAATAAAATCAAAGCAATAGAACATTGAATGATAGACTGGTATAAATATCTTAAATACATCTATCTGAAAATATTGAGATATCATTCTTGAGTTATTTATTTAGAAATTGTTTAGTTTATTTTATTTACTTAAGATTTATTTTTATTTTCTTAAGAGTTATTTAATTATACTTTAGAAAAAAAGTTATTGATAAAAATAATTTAGGGGAGCCATACCCTTTGTAAGATTTAAAATTCAAAATTATATTTGCACTTCTACAAGGGAGAGTAGTTCCAACATAATACACTACATATACATCTTATAAACCTAGACTAAAACATAGATTTTAACTACTATATCTATCCTTGTACCATGGTAGAGGCACCATCATCACTAGCACCACCACCACCTGAGTTCAAACACTTTAGATGGAGAACACCCTAAAATCTATTACCTCTATTATTCTTGCCTACCCAAATTAACATGAGAGTGCAAAGTAATTTTACATTTCTCATTTCCCGATGATTTATTTTTCTATTTAAACACTATCCATTGATTGTTGCCTTCCCCAAGTTGATCTATAGTAGTAGACCTATTACTTTGTGAGGGATCCTCCATAGTTGAAGAGGCCTTATTGTGTTATGATTCACTTTTAGTGTTTGTGGGGGAGGAAGCAACCTTGTTAGGAGTCATGTACCTCTTTGAGGGGAGGTAGCTCATGATTTCTCTTTCACTAAATGATCATCATCATCAAAAACTAATTTGATAGTGGGGAAAATATGTTGGTGACTAATATTTACCACCATCCACCAAGTTCCCCACTTTAGAGGATTTGAAGAGATTTTTTAACATTCATTTGCTTTGTTCCCAATGCAATAACATTGTCAACATTTGAATGTTACTCCTTCATAATCAATTAATTGTTTTCATATCTTATTTCTTACCTTGATTTCAATTTCTACTAGTAAGGGTATGAAAAGATTCATTTCTATCAATATTCAAGCAAAGGTGAAAGAAGGTTGAACAATGAAAGTGGATTTCAGTTTGGAAGAAGCTAGCCTAGAAATAAATTTCCCAATGAATTTTCCTATTGAAGACGGATAAGAAGATCCCAAAAAATGCAATGGAAGGTTGGGTAATCACACCTAAATTAAAGCTACAATTGTAATTTTAGTGAAACAATCAAACTATAGAAACTAGGGTTTCGTGCTAAGGATAGCCTTGTCCCAAATCCAAGGACCCCTCTATAACAACAATTCTTTGTCAACACATTCACAAAACACATAAAATAAACCTTTGGCATAAGGGCCAATATAAACCTTTCCACCAAAAATGGGTTACCAATTTTGTTTAATCCATTATTTTAGCACCAAAATATTGGGCTAAAAATCATGGAATCAAAAAATCAATGTATGATCTATGTGAGAAACCTCATCTTCTAATGCTTCTTTTCCAAGATCAACAATTGGAATTTGAAGCTCAACCCATTCATGAATAGAAGAAACAAATTTATTAACAATAGGACTTTTACCTTCAAGAGTCCTATTCAAGGAGGAGAGTTCAATGCTGTTTCTTTTATTCTCATTCCAAAAGAGCCAGTGCAAGAGGAAGATTGGTTTGAGTTGTTGGAAGGAGCATAAAACACACTATTAACCCTAACACCATTCAAAAATCAATGTTCCTTACTAGAGTCATCTAGAGGAGAAGAATCCTTGGTTGATTGAGGGAGCTCCTTGTTGGACTGTGTAGAAGAAGTGGGTGAATGAAGAGGAGAAACCTTGTTCATGGAGGGTTCTAAAGGTCATAGTGATGTAGGAGGCAAGGAAACCATTGGGAGTTCCAAGAGTTAACACATATATATTTTCTTTCTTTAGAACTTTTAAAGAGTTATTTTATTTTATTTACATTTTGTAATTGTTCAATTTATTTTTAGTTGAAGAACCATTTAAATTTACTTTAAAAGTTACTTTATTTATTGAAGACTTATTTTATTATGTATTTAAGAATTATTTTAGTGTGCAAAGAGGTGTTCTCCAATGGATAGGAAAACACATGAAAGTGACATATGCTTAAATTACTAAAATTATACAATAACTCTTAACTAATTAAAATAAAATAATTATCATCCTATTAATAGATTTCCAATTTAACTCATACTTTGATTAATCACTCATAAGTCAAATGGTTCCTACATTAGCCTAGTATGTGAAATTAAATGTTGATGGTGTGTCTCAAGTTATTCCATGCCCTTCAGGTGCATGTTATGTCATTCATAATTCCTCTAGAAAGATGTTATAAGTGGTGACAAAAAATCTTAATCATAAGACTAACAACAAAGTAGAGATTAAGCCATTTGCCAATATTTCTTTAGCCAACATTACCCAACCTCAGCTCTTGCTTTGGCTATTTTTTTGAATTTTCGTCCCTGCTTTGATTTGACTGCCTCATGGGCCAATCAGGAGGGGGCCCCAGGATGGCTCCCCATTCCAAGGTTGTTGTCTCTTTGTTTGGCGCTATGTCTGTTGTGGCAACAACCAGTGTTGTTGTTCCCCATGTGACTTCTCCTTCTCATACCTCCATCCTTTCCCTAGGGGAAAGGACTAGAAACATTTCTGGCAAGTAGCCTTTGTTCCCTTTTCTCGGGTTAGAATCTTTCTTCTCTAAAGAATAATCGACATCCTATGTGGAACAAATGGTGGGTACTAGCTCGCCAGCTTTGGGTAAAAGGTTTTCGAAGTCTGCTTCCTGTTCTATGACTGGATGGGAAGTTGACATCCCTGAAGCTCTAATGTTGAAGGCTATGGAAAACCTTAAATTGGTGCTGGTTGGAAATTTTTTGGCCTATCGTCCCAATATTGAACAAATATGTCACTTGGCAGCCTCGACCTGGAATCTTAAAGGTAGTGTCTCCATTAATGCTATGCCAAGAGGCATCTTCTTTTTCTCTTTTGTGGTTTATGAAGATATGCGAAAGGTGTTAACGGGTGACCTTTGGGCCTTTGATGTTGGTTATAAGAAATTTCTTTCCCTCTGCAAGCGGAAACTGGGTTTTGATCCTACTACTAACTTGGGGGCTACGACTCCAACTTGGGTTTGCCTCCCTGGGTTACCCCTCGAGTTCTGGGAGATGGGTATCCTGAAAGGGATTGCAAATTCTTTTGGCAACCTTTTGGCTATAGACAAGATCACGTAGGAGAAGTCTAGACTTGTCTATGCACGTATTTGTGTAAATGTGGTTGTTAATACAATTTTGCCAACTTATGTTCTCCTTAAGTCTAAATTTGACAACTTAACTCAATCCCTTGAATATGAAAATGCCTATCATTTTTTCCAGCTTTGTAATAAATTTGGTCACCTCATTGACTTGTGTGAGAAAAGGCCTGTTGATGGAAACCTTTGATATCGAGCATTCTTTTTCTAAGCAGGTGCCTAAGCCCTCTGCTGCTGTCACTTCTGCTCGCCCTCCTAAAGTCTCTTCTACCCCTATGGATGTTGTCCTCCCTATGAAGGATGTCCCTGCTTGTGGCTTAGTTGCTGTCCCTGTGAACCTCTTGTTGTTTCTAGTGATTTGGCTAGCCCGAACTTTATGAATGTTGCCCCTGTTGATAGTATCCCTACCCTAGGCTTCTGGAAAGAAGAGAATCCTACAATTGGTGAGGAAAAGGAGATTGAAAAAATGGATAAAGTAAAGGAGCCCCCCCAGTTGGAGGCCAAATTGCATTCCCACTTGGGAGTGGTTCCTGTTTCTAAAGTAGGAGTTGAATTGGAAGAAGGTGAATTAGTGTCTTCAGACCCCAATCTATCCTTGGAGGAAATTTCATTTCTATCTTAGAAGGAGGTAGGTAACTTGAGTGACTTGCTAGCCTTGTTGGGGTTTTCTCCTCACCCCAGTGACAAAGAAGATGAGGATGACTAGTTACAAGCCCCTAATAAGTCAAAAAAGAAAAAGAAGTCGGATGTAGGAGGGGGAAACAAGGTAGGAAAACCATCCCAAAAGGATTCTAGGAACAAAGATACAGTGAGGGATGTGGTTGTAGGAAAACAAAGAACCTTGGACTCGATCATGGGATCGAAGTCCAAAAAGAATTAGTCTTGGCTACTCCTTTTGGGCCCTCTGGTGTTGTTGTCCCTGGTTTGTTTCTCTATGAAGTTTCTCTCTTAGAATATCAGGGGCCTAAACAACCTTTATAAATAATTTTTGGTTAGAACCTATATCCTAGACAATAAAGTGGATGTTTTTCTCCTTCAAGAAACCAAAATGAAGAAGGAGACCTTTGATAAGGTGATTTTAAGTATCTGGCCTGGAGCGAATTATTTTGTTAGTGAGACTGAAGGAGCTTCGAGGGGTATTTCTACTCTTTGGAATCCCTTGAAATTAAAAGTAACTCTGAGCTTTGTTCATAGGAACACTTTGATGGTTTCTGTGGAAGATCTGGCTTCTCAGGAGAAATGGAATTTAATTAATATATATGCTCCCAACTCAAGTAGGGACAAGATGTAGCTTTGGGAGTATCTGAATGATGCTATAAAGAAAAAAAAGGATGACCATTGGATGTTGGGAGGGGATTTCAATTCCCCCCTTCTTCCTTTAGAAAAGTTTGGGGGGTTGGATGATTATACTAATAGTATGATGGAACTCGCTGGTTTCCTAAATTTTGCTGGGCTTATTGATATTCCTCTCTAGGGCTCTAAATTTACTTGGTCAAATAGAAGGAATGGAAATCAATTGATTCAAGTTAATTTGGATAGGTTTCTGATCTCTTCCAATAGGAACATTTCTCAATTTCTTTCTCTATTTGCTCTTCCTAGATCTGGTTTTGATCATAATGCTCTTGTGCTTAAAAGAAATGCTGACCACAACAACGAACCCTTCCCTTTTAGATTTAAAATAATGTGGAGCCTTCACCCGGATTTTGCTGGTTTATTAAAAAATTAGTGGGAGGAACTCGTTTGTGGCACCCCTACGTTCTTCCTAGTGGAGAAGTTGAGTAGAATCAAGCAGAGAGTGAAAGGGTGGAATAAAGTAACTTTTGGTAACATATTTGAGATTAAAAAATCGTTAGGAAACAACTTAAAGGAAGTTCAAGACAAAATGGAAGCTGACCTTGTGGATGACAAGATATATAAAGGAACGTGACCTTAGATCCCAATGGTTTAAGGTAAATAAAAAGAAGGAAATATTTTGGAAACAAAAGTCTCGGGTTCAATGGCTTATTAAAGGGTACCACAACACTAAAATATTCCACCAATCTACCTTGAAACACAAAAGAAGGAACACGATCAAATCCCTCAAGAAAGATGATGGTACTGCGGTCTCAACTGAAAAAGAAATTGCTGGGGAAGTTGTTAACTTCTTCTCCTCTTACTAGAATGTCCAAGGTAATGCTAATTAGGTAAATGATGGCTTCCTTGAGGTTATCCCTAATGTTATTTCTGAACAAGACTTAAAGAATATGACTAATGTTGTTTCTATGGAAGAAGTTAAACATGTTGTGTTCTCTTTTGGGGCTTACAAAGCCCTTGGCCTTGATGGGTTCCCTACTTTTTTTAGACTTACTAGGATATTATTAAATCTAACATATTTAATGCTGCTAGAGATTTCTTTAGGTCAGGTAGGCTCCTAAACCAACTAAATGCCACCTTTATTGCTCTTATTCCCAAGAATGATGATGCCTCTTCTTTTAAAGATTACAAACTTATTAGCCTTTGTAATACTGTCTATAAGATCTTCTCTAAGATCCTTGTGTTCAGACTTAAAGATGTTTTAGGTAAAATGATTGCCCTGAACCAAAAAGGCTTTGTCCAAGGTAGAAACATTCTTGATGCTGTTATCTCTACCCATGAAATCCTCCACTCTATGGGCCTCAGTAAAAATCCTGGGATGGCCTTCAAGATTGATATCTCTAAGGCTTATGATAGAGTCTCTTGGTCATTTCTCTTTGTTGTTCTTAAGAAATTTGGGATTGAGGGAAGATTCCTAAAGTTTCTTTCTACCTATGTCACCTCTCCTATGTGCTCAGTTCTGGTTAATGGTGTCCCCCAAGGTTATTTCTCTTGTGGCCGAGGCCTGAGGCAAGGTGATCCCCTCTCACCTTATCTTTTCATAATAGTTGTTGAGGTCTTAGGAAGGAATATCTAAAATCTTGTTGACTCTAAATCCATTAAAGGTGTAAAAGCTTCTTCGTCTCTCCCGCCTAACCCCCACCAATAGTTTGTTGATGACACACTCCTGTTTGGTGAAGCCTTGGTGGGGGAAGCTAGCCTCTAGAAATCGGTTCTAAATGACTATGCTTCAGTTTTTGTCCAGTATATTAACTATGAAAAAAGCAAGGTATACTTCTTTAATGCTGACCAAGTTGTGAAGGAAAGAGTGGTGAAGATAGTGGGATGTCAGGAAGTTGTTCTACCTGCAGATTACCTAGAGCTACCTTTAATTTCTAGAAAGTTGGAGAATAATTACTAGAACCATATGATAGAGTTCAAAATAAGTTGGCTTGGTGGAAGGGGAAACTTCTAAGCTTAGCAGGGAAGATCTAGCTGTTAAAATCCTCCTTAAAAAATATCCCAATTTATTACCTATCTCTCTTCAAAATACCAGCCTTCATAGGGGAAAAAATAGAGCAGATTCAAAGAAGATTTACGTGGTTTGGAACTGAAGATAAAAATAAACTGTCTTTGGTAAGTTACGAGAAAGTGTGCACTCCAAAACATGCTAGAGGATAAGGAGAATCACAACTAGTTGGGGGATAAGGAGAATCAAATTACTTAACAAAGCCCTAACTGTTAAGGTGGGGTGAAATCTTTTGGAAGGGTCAAAGGACTGGGGGATAAGGTGAATCAAATTGCTTAACAAATCCCTAACTGCTAAGGGAATAAGGAGAATCAAATTCCTTAACAAAGCCCTAACTGCTAAGGTGGGATGGAATCTTTTGGAAGGGTCAAAGGACTGGGTGAAGATTTTCCAAGCTAAGTATTTGAAGGATAGAAATCCTATGGAACCATCTTATTAAAATTAAAAATGTGTTGAAATCAGGGGTTAGAAAGAGGATTGGTAATGGTAAAAACACTAATTTCTAGAAAGACCCCTGGATTGAGGCTTCCCCTCTCTCCTCAATTGATGGCTTTAATCCCCTTAAACAAAGTGTTACATCCCTTTTTTCTTGAACAAGATTAGGGCAATACAATTATGGTCATTATGTTAGTTGTGATTAACTACCTTTCATGAGAATGTGAAATTGGGAAAAAAAAATTAATTTATTTGTTATAACTGTAATTATGGATGATTTCCTTATATATGTATATAGGGAATGTGTTGAAGAGTTTTTATTTTATAAATGATATTGAGAACAATCTAACCCCATTTCTTTGTCAAGTGGTTGCAGGATAGCTAACACTCGAGGGAAAGGGAAATATCATCAAGGAGAGGTAGTTTGTAAAGGATCAAATTATCATCAAGCCATGAGTCAGTGTAAGGTGGCTACATTTAAGTCATAACCTTGGAAATATCTCATTTAATTAAATAATTTTAAGACAAGTCAATTTTAATTGATCACCAACGGTCTCCTTTTGAAGTCAAGTAATTAACTCCTGGAGCGTACCCTAAGAGTTGTAAATGATTAAAATATTGAAGTTAATAATATTATCAAACTCTAAGTCCATTGATCAAATATTAAAAATTGATAAAATATAATTTGTGTCGTCGGATGGGCAGTGGTAACTCCCCACCACCCTTTCCTTCTGCCATTTGAAACACCCGAGATGATTTCATGCAATTGTTTCTCTTCTTGGATCTTGGTTCAGTTTGTGGAGAGGTTGACATTCCTTAAGGGGAGCACACACTCACTCATGACTCTCTCTTCCTCATTCTGGAAATCAACTTTCTTCTAACTTATGTTTTCTTATTCTCTGTATCAACGTTCTTTGTTCTTTTGGAAGCTCACCTTCACTTTTCAATCTCTTGCTCATTCTGAATCAAAAAAATTTCTTGTCTTGCTCAGGTTCATTCTGAATTGAATCATTTTTATCTTACTCTTGCTCATCTTGAATCGACATTCATTTTAGTCTTGCATACTCATTCTGAGCAACATTCTTTTTGTTTTGCTTCTTCACTATGTATCAGCATTCATCTGGACCGCTTCCTCTCTTTTGGGAACCAAGGCTGAGCACCATTTTTCTTGACCCAGTCACTTGGACGGTGAAGGGAATATGCTCAATCTTTAGTTTCCGCTATCACTACAACTTTCTCGACTAAGAAGTGACTCTTTACCTTGTAGCTTTTATTGGGGTTGCTGGGAGGAAGGACATCCAATAGATTATTGAGCTACAATCTACTTTCATACAAGCATGTTTAAGAATGTCTTGGAATTGCTAATTCACGAATAATGATTAGTCTCTCTTTACTTTAAAAGAATCGAAGTGTTTGAGGATGTGATTTTGGAAATCATGTCCAGTGTATGGAATTAATCATCATTTAATCTACAATCTCCTTGCTTTTTTTGGCCAAATATCTCTTTATTTCTTCCTTTCGACCTAGTTGTAGCCTTCTAATTTTGCATCCAAGTTTTAAATCTCGCCATCTCCTCTCAGTGTTAAATTGAGACTAAACCTACCTATTTTTCCTTTTGTTCTTGAATCTGATCGGGACCTTAAAATTTAATCTATATTGGCAGTTGATATAATTTTGAATTGAAGTAATTCTTGAAATTTGATAAAGATTAGAATTTCTTTTCTCTTAAGAATAAGTAATGAACACTTTGTTCTAAATCTAAGGAATGGAATTTAGAGTTGAGACTTAAGACCCCTTTCTCTTCTCTTAAAGTATGAAATGAGTTCTTATCCTAAATGTAAAAATAAAGATATAGAATTGAGTCTTTGAAAATATAAACTCTTGGGTTAAGAATTTAAATTCCGAGCAAGGGTGAGAGTGTTGACATCACAAGAAACATGCACTTTAATGTTAAAATTCCTTAGCCAAGGTTATGATGCTTAGATTAAGCATTTGTCAGCCATCAAGAACCAGATATACCCCTGGTCAAAATGGTCTTTCTAGTTAGGAGTTCCCTATAGTGAAGGATCGACCGAGTAGTATAGGTTCTTGACACCATGCTCATATGTCATGATGATATTTATGTGATCCTTTATTGACTGCCCTAGTGAAGGGTCAAGTTTCTTCATTTGAAGAAACATGGGAGACTAGAAGGTCTTTGGTTGTGGAAAATCCCTTGATGATATTTCTTTTTCCGTTGAAGATAGTCTTGTTTAGGCATTCCAACAGGAAGCCTTTAGACTATACTTTCTTGTAACTTTTTATCTCCCTCTTAATTTCAGTTATATTTACTTTAACATGTTTATTTCATAGCTGTGATAAATGCTCTTTTATTTTTGGAAGTAACAGAAAATTTAGTTATTAACCAATTGTGGTTTTTGGTTATATAGACTGTTAATTGTTTCTTTCAACTGAAATTAAAAAACTATAAGTTAGTTGATGATTTGTTTATGTAGTTATTGTTCAGATTGTTCATCTTTTCTATTCGTTATTGCAAAGGAAAATCCAATAAGAAAACTAGTTAGTTACACTTCAGTTGAATCTAGTAGTTAGTTACCATTCTTAAGCTATAGATTAGATAAAGTGTTACACAAATTTTGGCAACAATATGTGGAAAAAAGGTGTCATACTATGTCAACTAGGAGGTGGAAGAACCTAAATGGAAAGAGTTCAACTTGATGTTAAGGAGTGTTAACTTAAGAGGTTAGAGACAGATCGACTGGGATTCAATTCTGTTAAGGTTACATAATCTCATAGGGGAGGTGAACTGGTTCGCCATTGAAAGGGGAGATGAATGGGTGTGGAAGGTGAGCTATTCTAGTTGTTTCTTCGTTAAAAAAGCTTATAATGAATTGGTTAAACCCCTTATTGAAAATAGATACCATCACTGGGATAGAGTGGATTAAAAACATGGTGCCAAAAATCAACAGTTTTTGGTGGGTTGCTTCACATGGAAGAATTCTAACTATTGATAACCTGGTTAGGAGAGGGTTTCAACTTATTAACTGATGAATCCTTTGCAAGCAGGATGAAGAGTCTATTATGCACCTTTTCTTTCATTGCTAGTTTTCTGGAGAAGTGTGGTCATTCTTTCTTCCTTTGCTATTCACTAACTAGGTGTTTCCCCATACTATGAAGTCCTTTGTTAAAAGCTGGTCTAATTGCCCTTTCTCCCATAAAGTAATTGTCGATCTTTGGAACCAAATTCCCCCCTTCTTAACCTGGGGAATATGGAAGGAAAGAAATAATAGGATCTTTAAAGAAGTTGAGAGAAGCAACTTTGAGGTTAGTATGAGCATAAAAGCGTAGGTTCAAGAAAATATGGATGTGGGAAGATACAACTTCTCAAAAGTCTGGCCGAACTACAAAGAGATGAGAATTAAGCAGGTCTGAGGTCTAAGGAAGGATTTAACTAACCTTAATTGGAAAAATATCTGTCTAGGAAGTCTACTATGTGGGTTCCTCCTGAAAGAGAGTTGAATAAGTGTAATTTTGATGGGTGTTCTTAAGGTAACCCAAGAATGGTAGGGGCAGGAGGTCTTCTCAGAAACCACTTAGGTGAATGCATTGTGAGTTATGGTGTTAATTTGGGAGCCTTCTCTAATAATAAAGCAGAGGAAATGGTTGTCTGGGGGGGCATAAAGACTCTAAAGGATTATGGTTTTAAAAAGGTTATTCTAGAAGGAGATTCAAAGCTAATTGTGGACATTTTGAACAAAGGTGCTGAGATCCCCTGGGAAGTAAAAGATATAATTGATAAATGTTTGTCACTTATGAGCTTCTTTACTCATTGTAGGGTGCAACATGTGTTTAGAGAAGGGAATATATCTGCTAACTGTGCTGCCAACGAAGCGTTGAGGTGTAATGGGTGGACCCACTGCGTTAATAATCAATTGTCGATGTCATTAAAGGACAAGGTTCTAAAAGAAAAAATTGAATATGTATACAACTTGCAAAGATGATGGTTGGGAGTGGTAGAGGAAGTGTTGGCGATCTTGTGATTTAAAGAGCATTAAGAATAATGACGAGGTTAGTGGTACGGTGTGGAGCAAGAAGATCTGTGTTGTGTTTGGGCAAACAAAAATCACTAGGAAGTTGAAAAAGCTGGGAAAGACAGACGACTTGAAGGATATGGATGAGACTGAGGGACCTAATTGGAGAGAGTATATCTCCCAATAGGAGATTACTGGGACCTATTTGGAAAATCCAAGTAATGGATTTTTTTCTTATTTCTGTTAATGGCTGCCCTAATCTTTTTGTCGTTTTGTTTTAATATCCTGGACTGCTATTTCCAAATAGATTTGTTATGGTTTCAGACTTGCTAGTATATGGTGGACCTGATAAATGGTCTTTGTAGTTTAAAGTACTCTAGTAGTAATCTTTTTTTTTATTATGTATAATGGTTCTATGGTTACTGTTCTATTATTTGACCTACATGCCACCCTGGACATGTTGCTTTTTGATGTGGGTTGGTTGTGTTGGTTTACCCACCCTATTTTATTTTTTGATTTTTGGTTGCAACCATGGGATCAGGGGCCTTCCCCTGCTAATCTAATAAAAAACAAAGTAGAGATTGAATCTCTACTTCTTACTCTTTAGATGGTTAAATAATGTATCCTCAACGCCATTATAATTGAAGGTGGCTCAATGGTAATCATCCTTTTCTTAAGAAACCAATATTCTATGAATTGGAAAATTATGAATAACTTGAAAGAGGCTAGGGTCATCTTGGATAGAATTTTAAATTAGTCTATTCAAATTGTTTGAGGGAGGGAAATGTGGTGGTAGAATTTCTAACTATTGGTCAACAACATGTGTTAATGGTGGTTGATGAAATGACAAGGTAGCCAAAGTTGTCAACCACAATAAGTAATAACATATCCCATATTTTAATTAAACTTCATTATGGAGATGACAAAATATGTGTTGGTATGATTTCAAGGTGTGTACTTGCACTCATTTTCACTCAAGCAAACATTGTATTACAAAGAATGATCTTCTCTCAACTCATTCTCTCAAGGTCGTCTTTATAGAGGTGTTTGATGTTTCATGGAGGCCTTGCTACAACCAGTGATAACTTTAAGAAACCCCCCTAAAAAAAGATATAAATTCCTTGCAAATCTTTCATTTTTTTGGAAAAAAAAATTTATTTCTATTGGCAAATCTTTCCTTTTTTTCAAAAAAAATATTAATTTTATTGGCAATTTTTTTACATCACTAAAATTTTGTAGAAAATTTTGGCGAATCTTGGAAAATACATTAAT
Source organism: Sequoia sempervirens (assembly GCA_007258455.2). Lineage (NCBI taxonomy): Eukaryota > Viridiplantae > Streptophyta > Pinopsida > Cupressales > Cupressaceae > Sequoia > Sequoia sempervirens. The sequence goes on along the minus strand of VDFB02000015.1, from coordinate 435,678,310 downwards.
TATGATGGAAAATTCATCCAATCTAAAAATAATTTTCATGGAAAAGTAGGGGCCCAAGGGTGGAAATCATCGATGGATTTAAGGGGTTGACTATAATATTTATTTGCCACCATTGTTTTAAAATATAATATAATGACCCTCATTGTATTCTACAAGGTAAAATGTACCCACAATCTGTAATTCTCATGGGACTAGAAATTGCTTTTAGATCATTGATCTAATGACCCTTGTTGTACTCTACAAGGTAAAATATACCCACAATCTATAATTTTCATGAGACTTGAAATTGTGGTCCCCATGAGTATTACAAATTGTGGGTACATTTACCTCCTGGAAGACAACAAGGGCCATTAGATTATATTATAAATCAATGGTGGAAACTAAATATTAGAAATATTGTCCTAAAGAAACTAATAATTATGATATACTATTGACGAATTAATATAGATTTCTACTATAATTTATAAAATTTAGGTGAATCTAATCTAATCATGTATCGAATATTGTGGCAAATTTTTGAGTTAAATATTTTAATAAAAGAAATTATTTGGCGATTTAAATAAGACTATTATAAAATTTTGTAAAAATGTGGCGATTCAAGTCACGTTATAGCTCGAACGATTAGCCAAATTTGGATTCCAAATTTCTACTATTAGCTAATTGGCGAATATTAGCCACTAAAAAAATCACTGGCTACAACTTCTCTCTACTATGAGAGATAACATTTTGTGGATAAATCATTGTTTCAAGGTTGAGGAAGGTTTTTTTTCAAGAAGATGAAGTATTGTAGGCAATTGTGAAGGTCTTGGAGAGATATTTCATTGAAGGGGCTGCCAAGTATTGGGTAAAATTTAATATTTCTTTGATGTTTCTTAAAAAGTACTCTTTCTTATTGGTAATAAAGAGCTCCCCAAGACTTTGGGTAGATATTAAATTTGGGATAAATTTAAGGCTAGTTTTGATGAGGAGGTTTATAAAGATTCAGTGGAGAGATTTACACCTCTCCTTGTCATGAGCTCTAAGTTTCATGATCTTGCCTTAGTTCAGTGAGGATCATCAAAAAGATAATGAGGGGAGCTTATTCGAGAGGTGGTTGTCAAATGTTTGTTAGCTTAGATGGAAGGAGATTGACCTACAATATTAGTCTCAATGTGATCAAGCTCCTCAGGCTAGAGAAATCCTCTCAAAAGGAGATTTTTAATGTTGCCAAAGTAGAGAAAGTAGTGAAATTCTTGGCTAAGCAAGCTATACTAGTTAAATTGAAAGATGAATCCTACGACTTGAATTTTTGTAGTCTTCTCTAGCTTTTCACTTTTTAAATTATAGATTATTTTGTTCATTACATGTCTATCTTAGCTTTTGAGGTAGTCTTCTCTTTTGGTCTTTACTATCTACCATTAGTAGGATGAACTATGCATTATTTTTTTATTTTGAATACCTTTATATGGGAGAGGGTCTTAACCCCTCACTTGATTGATAAAATAATAATGATTATTAAATAATTATAAATTAAAATAAAATAACACTTTAATAGTCATTCATGTTATAGTGTGATGATAAAATCATGACATTGTTGTTGTAGCCACTAAGGTTCAACCTCTTGTTGGGCCAAATTTGTGATTGCAAGCATTGTGCCCTTAATAATTCATTGTGCTCGTGGGTTTGAACATTCCCATTGTGGTTTTGAACCTTCCCATTGATGTTGTTGGTGTTCATGCCAAAGACTTAGTGATTCAAACCCTCATTGGACTAGTGTGCTAATCCATTGTGCTCATGGGTTTGAACATTCCCATTGTGGGTTTAAACCTTCCCAATGATGTTGTTGGTGTTCATGCCAAAGACATAGTGATTGAAACCCTCATTAGACTGGTGTGCTGGTGGATTATGTGTCCCTATTGAGCTACAACTTAGACCAAACTAAAAATTCCCATATTACCAATGAAAAAAATAAGTTTAATAAATTATATATATATATATATATATATTTGCTCAGTAATAAGATTTTCTATTATTCAAGAGTAAAAATAGAGTACAACATTATTTTCAATGGTGAATCATCACCCAGTACATAAAGACACTACAAACAGACCAAAAGAACACTCCTAAAATCCCTAGACCCTGATCAGAGACCTATTAATAGGTCAAAAGTTTTGAAGCACAATTTGGTCTTCCCTTGGTTTGAGACTGGAGGACCATAGCAAAATTTTCCTTCTTTAGTTTCTTTTCTTTCTTCCCCTTAACAACTTGCCAACCATCCTCCACCCTTGCAGCCTCCTTCTGCCATTCCAATGGTTTGTCTTGGGGATTCATTACCTCTCCATCCAAACTCAAATTTGCTTGTTGACTCTAGCCATCAACTTTCCTCTTCTCAGCTTATTTCTCTTGCGGCCTCATCACACCTTTTTTCTCTCGACACTCTGGTGTTGCTGCCCCATTTTTAAAGTACAAATCCTTTTCACAACCATTGAGGACAACATTACCACCGTTTACAATCAAACACCCTTCCTGTGATTGATGTTCCTCCCTACTCCCATCATTCACCAAAGCCTTCCCTACTTGATCTAGAACCCCAGGTACCTGAACCTCTTCTTCCCTACCTGTAATCTGAGAGCTTTGCTTCTTCTCCTTTTTCTCCATTGTATAGTGCTAGGGGGGAACATCTTTCCACCAAGAAGTAGATTTATGTGTTATGTGCTTAGCACATTGAGCATCCAAGTGTCCAGTTTGAAAACAAATCTTTTACCTAAAGGGCACCCCCTCATAATCCAGGGGTTGTACCCAACAACCTTTCAAATTTTTTATCTGGATCTCTTCCAAAAGTTCCTTGGATACATCCAGCTCCACTAAAATACGAGCAAAAGTCGAATGCAGTAGATTTGAGGATCCCTCATCCACCATTAAAAAGCTTCCTAAAGAGTTCCCTATAGCCTCCAAGCAAGAATCAAATCAATATTGTAAGAGTAGGTTAGGGAGTCTCACCCACAGAGGAACCTTCTCAAATACTTTAGTGGCTGGGTTAAATGCCAGGTGTCATGGCTTTAACATCAATGTGTATTTTCCTTCCCAATCCTAGTGATAGTCACAAATGATCTTGTTTCTATCCTGCTCTTGTTCAAAAACAACAATGAAAAAACCTTTAACCATGGGATATATTTGAACATACCCTTCCAATACATGCTCCCAATGGTTAGAAATCCACTAATGGAGATCATTCAAGCTTGGCCAAAATCCCTTGAATCTCCCAATCAAACCCAACCCAGAAAAAGACTTTTACATTAGACGTTACTTCATCTTCAATCTCAATATCTAACTCTACTGTGTCTGATTTGGATGGAGGTAAAATAGAGCCTCCTCCTCCCTTTCCTACTGATGACTTGGATGCATCCTGGCCGCACTGTGAAGAGGAGTCGCCACCATCCACATTAACCTTGCCACCGTTCTGGCCATATTTCTTTAGACTGCCCTTCGCACCTAGGTCAAACTTCTCCCTGTTATAGAGACCGTTGCTTCGAAGACCGCTAACCGCTCCTTGCGAAGCCCTTCCAAACAGATTCAACCTAGGAAAAACCATAGTCACCGCAGAAAGCTCTAGTCGATCGTTAGCATCCATCCTTCCTTGAGCTTACAATTCACTACTTTTAATCCTAAAAAATAAAATAATTTTATTACTTTAATAAATAGAATAATTTAATTACTTTAATAAACAAAATAATTTTATTACTTCAATAAACAAAATAATGTTATTACTAAAATAAACAGAATAATTTTATTTCTAAAATAAATAGAATAATTTTATTTCTAAAATAAATAGAATAATTTTATTTCTAAAATATCTATATTATTTACTTAATAGTTATTTTATTTTATTTTACTTTAAAACATTTTAAGAGTTATTTATTTTATTTACATTATCTACTTTATTTTTATTTAAAGAGTTATTTTATTTTACTTTAGAATTATTTCATTTTATTTATATTAGAATTATTTCATTTTATTTTAGTATATTTACATTTTTTTACCTTTTGAATCTTACGTAACTTTTATGTACTCTAATTCATATGTTTGTTCATTCTAATTATTAGTTAAAATATGCTTATTAATCTTTTAATATTAAATTAATATGTAATACACATTCTCTCTACTATGCATTAGTTTAATTTTATTTTGAAAATAATTTTGAGTTGCATTTTACATTATACTTTAGTTTATTATAATTTTCTTCCTTTTGTCAAATTTAGCTATCTTATTTATTTTATCCTTTTAATGTCTTGATTGATCTTTTCTTTCAAAGGTCTTGTCTTTTTCTTTTTCTTTTTCTTTTTTTCTTTTTAGAATTGTAATTTTTTGAATTTCGGTCCTTCCATCCCTCCCTATCCCCTCATCCTTTTATCTACCCAAGTTGCTACTTCATTTTTCACTCTTCTTTCATGGAGTATGATGAGAAACGTTGATGTAAAAATTGACAGAGTTTTAATCCAAAAATATTTTCACAATATTATCATGGACTATGGAAACTTCATAAATTTAACTAATTATATTTATATAATTTTGTACTAATTATAACATAATATATCATAATATAGATATTTTAAAAATAAATATAGAAATCTTGATACAATATTAATATTTTGAAAATAAATATAAAAATCTTGATAAAAATAAATATAAAAGTCTTAATACAATACTAATATTTTGAAAATAAATATAAAAATCTTGATATAATATTATACATACCTTTCATTTAGTATATAATAATGAGTATTTAAAAAAATTTTGACCACACATGATTAATAAATAATACATATATTTTAAAAATTTGATAATTTTAATAATTTTAATTTTAAATTTATAAATTTTGTTAGGAGGGTATGTATGCTGACATGGAACAATTCAAACCTATTAAAAAATATAGAAATGCATTTATCTAAGAATTAAAATGACTATTTGAAAGTATTGCTTACGTATACATGGTGATGTCAATTTGTTTGATAACTTAACTTTAACTTTAGATATAGGCAATTAGTCGATAGACTTTAATTGTGAACTCGCCAGTCTACAATCAAACGCCAAACCTGTCTCACATTCTAAAAACTAGTTTCATTCGTCGTTTAACCATTTTCAAATTCCGGGAAACTACTAATCGTTGGAAAATCAGTATGAAAATGCAGATCATCAAATGGAGTCTAGTGGCCATAAATTTCACCGGTTCCTTAGTCACTGGAAGGTTTTTGCACTGGACGGGTTTTGATCTTGTAATGGTCACTGGGCCCAATGTCTCGCTCGAGGCCATAATCCCAGCTTTCTGATAAAACCCTAGCGTGCCAGAGGCTGAGGCAGCTTTCAGCAAGCTTTGAAGAGCTGCCCACCCTACCCGGCGGCTCCGTCAATTTAACTGCGGGCCGTGGGGTCTGCAACAGATCGGCTACAACGCTCGGGATCTCCACTATACATTTCTTCTTCCAGCAGATTGTTCGTATGATGGAGCTATACTTGGTGCACACACAAGCTAAATTAGCCAAATATCTTGGATCATCTTCAAGCTTACCAAATATGTTGATGAGAATGTCCTCTGAAATCACTACAAATGTAGCCACTTCTTCTGTCGAGTGTTCTCCCATGGCAATCACAAAAATTTGAAAAAGCCCAGAGACCTTATGGCTGAGTCATTTGTTCATTGGCATCTACCATCTTGTCTATTGTTGAATATTTTTTTCAAATAAATGATGGATTTTTAAAAACCATTGTCATCCTTTTCTCCTGAAATAGATCCTTCAACATTATTTGAGCCATGTTTTTCTGCAGCCAGCCTAGAAACTCCCCTTGTAACGCCCGTCGTGCAAACCCCAGAGAACACACATAATGCAAATAATTTTTTTTTTAAAACAATTAAATTAAACACGCAATAGCATTAAACCATAACCACATAACGTATTACATAGTATTAACACACTTGGTTCTCTGGGGCACGCGAGGTTACATCGCAACAACTAAACAGAATAAAGATAAAGAATATAACATAACCATTTAATTTATGATAACCATATACAATGATACATCCGATAATCATGATGCGAGTAAGATAGACATCGCATAATTACACCCATGATAAATCTCTTAAAAGAGTTACAAAAGAACCTAACTATTACATCATTGATATAATATTACATTACAATTTTCTTTGATACATGAATTACATTGAATTTCCCAACATGGGGATTGATACAAGTATAATGAAATATAAAGTACAAATGATCACTGGTACAACTCCACCAGAAAGCTGAGAAGACATGACGCTGATGGGGAACCCAACGAGTGCGGAGCACGTTCCACCCAACCATGTGAATTACAAGTCACTCACCCCCCGTGCTCAGAGGTGACGAGGAAGTGAACCCGACCATGAATGTCAACCGACTCAACCACAACATGATACAAAACAAGTACAACCCAAGTATGCAATGCAAAACCATCAACATACTCAAATCACATAACAAGTAAAACCAAGAACTCATTACGATAACATGAAGTACTAACACTTAACAATCATGAATCAAATCACAAGAATTCAAAGAAACATCACAAAGAGATAACATCCAGAAGAACCGAACCAACACCCAAAATACATTTCCAAATAAATCAGAACCAATAAAAAGAATACGATTCCATAATAACTCAGAATCAACCATTCAATACACCATTTCATAAGCAACAAGAACAAGTCAGACGGGTGTCAAGTAGGGAGGGTCATCACATAACTCGCATGGGATCCCCTGGCTCTTCCTCCAACTGAGGCGTCGGCACCCACTTATGGATTCCCTAGCCCTATAATCAGAACAACATAAAAAAATAACAATATCCAGAGGCAACAAGAAACAAGAACAACAAGGATGTCTAGTGGAGAGTGTCATCGCATAGCTCTCATGGGATCCCCTGGCACTTCCTCCAACTGAGGCGCCAACACCCATCTATGGATCCCCTGGCCCTTCCTCCTAACTGAGGCCCCGACACCATAGGGTAGCTAATGCGGAGTCGATAATCTCTCATGAAGACGAGACTATGACTTTTCCGACCACGACCTACTCAGTCTATCACTAGTCTACGGTAGCCCTAATGCATAGACGAGGAATCCCATTTTCATTATCTTGTATGTTTTACTACCCATCCCCCTAAATTCTATTTTTAGGTTATCACTTGTTTAACTACTCTTATGTGGGTTCCCCTGGCACTTCCTCTTACCCGAGGCGCCGACGCCCACGAAGAGCCACTCTCCCTATGACCCCTAACATAAATCAAAACTAGGTAAGGGTTGATCTATAACACAAAAGTATAATACCACAACAAGAACATGCGAGGCATTAACCCTCTCGCAATAATTCATAATCCAAAAGTCTTAACAAACTGTTCAACCCTTCCTAACAAAACCATTAAGTATCAATATCCAAAAGTATAATCAAGATGAAGAGAACATTAAAATTAAGCAAGCCTCTGGAACAAGGATTTTCGATAAATAACAACTAAATACACGATTACACAAGGTTCCCACATCACTACCAGAATAAAGGAAAACCATAATCAGGACGCACAAGAAGGACCGAAAATTCCATAGGGTTTCACAATTCAACAACATAATCCACATTTCATCAAAACAAACAATCTACTTTTCATCTATTACATGCACTCAGTTTCCTCGATAGAGTTTTTCCATAAATATTTTATAATAAAAAGATTTTACCCTATTAATCAATTTTATTCATAATAATCCATACAACCTAATATTCCTTTTAAAACAAAGTAAAATAAATAATTATAATAGAATAAAGCAATATATATATATCTATATATGTTAAAATATCTAACATAAATATAACCTCACAGAATAAATATAATAACGATTCACGCCAATTAACATTTATATATAAAATTTATTTATAACCGAATAAATTTTATTATACTAAAATCATTAATGTTTTATTTTTAAAGAAAATTACATTTCTTTAATATTAAAATAAATAAATATAATAACTTTATAAAAATAAAATAAAAAATTAAAAAATTAAAATAAAATAACTAATATTAATTAAACTATATATATATATATATTTATAAATATAATTAAAATTAAATATAAATAAATAAATAAAATAAAAAATAAAAATAAAAATAAAACCACAACCTTACATTCCCATCCGAGGCCTGGGTCGCCTCCGCCCTGATGCAGCGCCCTGTATCGCTGCAAGCAAGACACGCTGTGCATGGCCAAGACGCGCCAATCAGGTGGTGGCGGTATCAGTGGTATCGGCCACCCTTACCTTTTAACCAAAAATTTTTTATAAAAGAAAAAAAATTAATAAAAATTCAAATTCATAACTTCATTTTTTTTTTTAACACACAGATTTTTATATTAAGATTATATATATATATATATATATATATATACAGAACCACTGTTTTTTGTGTAAACACAGAAAATTACACATTTAAGATAAAAGAGTATTTCAAATCCAATACAGTAAAATAATTGACCTTTTTCCAACAAAATACTAAAGAGAAATAGGGCATTTTCAAATGGAATTGGACAGACATTCCTTCTGTTTGGTTGCACCAGAAATAATTTTAGATTTCAAAAGAATTTTCATATAAGAAGACCTACTTATTTATATATTTTCTTTTCACAACTAAATCATAAAAAATCTAATTCTCTGAAAATATTCCTTTTACATACAAAAATTGATTTAATTCACATTTCTATTCTTTACAGATTCAACACAATCAAGAAGAGAGAGGGTGGAACCTGGAGTCCTGCGCTCTCGAAACTCTGATGAAGCTGGTTCCTGACGACCTTTACGAAGAGTTCCTCCTTCCTGCCTCGAATCTCCGCTGAATAACTGTGCTCAAATCTCGAACCCGATCCTTCGTTCAGAAGATTCCAGAATAGCCAGTAATAGATTTCCAAACCCTTTCTAGAACTCTCCTCAGATTATATCCAAAGATTGAAAAATGCTCTCTCTCCAGATTCAAGAATACAAAATCAATCCCTTGTGCAACTTCTGAATCCCTAATCTTCTGTGTGTGAAAACTTACCAAATTTTTAATTAAAAATAAAAGATAATATCCCTCTCTTCTCAAAAACTCTAAAAATCAAAAATAAAAGAAAATCATTCTTTAAAAGCCAGCTTTTACTCAGAACTCTATTCTTATTGGCTCACACCATCTTTTTATTCTTTTATTTGCTTTATTGTTTTAATTTCTGTTTTTTGCAACATTACTTGCACATCACATTACTTATTTAATTTAAATAAATTATTCTAATAATTATCCACCACCAATTAATTAATTAAAATAATTAAGGCACATTTAATATTTAACTATTATTTAATTGCAATATATGACTTTTCAAAAATAATTAAATCATTTAAATATTCGCATATAATTTAAATCTAACATTAAAACAACTAATTACTTCCATCATTAAAATCGAATACACCACAACATATAAAGTACCAACATTAATCAAAAGACGACAAAATACAAGACACAACCCACAAATGACGACATTTACAACATGAACAATACCAATCAAAACGAGACGATCTGACATCATGGGACGGGAGGACTTCATCGTCACCTCTGTTTCAACATTAACCGTTGGGCTATTGGTGCTCGCCCTGTCCTGCCGAAGCAGGTGGAATCGATACTTTTACCTGCAAATCCTGCATACAAACGAAGTTGTGTACATGTGCATACATATATATATATATAAAATCAAAGCATCAAATCGAAGTATTAAATTAAAGTACTGCATTATGAGAAGGAATCACAACATAACAGGGCACTCGTGAACGAGTGATGCCATATTGTCCTTCATCACACCTACCCTAACAATTATAATCTAACTGATAAACTAACATTTCTAAACTAACAATTCCTCTCATGACATAATTCATTAAATCATTGCATCATAATAATTCTGAAAATCAACTAACATCTAACCAACCACAATGTCATACAAAATAATCAAATCCACTAATAGGATAATAGCATCATCAAATGTCTAACTAACCAAATCAAACAATACTAGTACCATCAGAGTATCCAAGCCAAAACACAGAAAATAATAAGTTTAAACAGTATGAGGGGTATTACACCCCTACTTATATGCTTATCCAATCCTTGAATATTCTCCCCCAATTCATCATCAGATGTATTGCTGCATGATATAGCTGGACTTCCTGGTATAGATTTGCTCGGTTCCAGAAAAGTTTGAAATAACAAGTTAGAGTTTTGAGGAGGAAACACGCCAAATTCTTGCTTCTTTTTATGCCCTTGTTTGCCCTCAGATAATATTTTGGAAGGTTTACTGCAATGTGTAGAAGGAATTTCTAGAAGATATGAGGAAGGATCAGGTGAGGAAGGACCACGATGTGAAGATATGCCAAAAGACGGATACTCTGCTTGTTTTGAGGAGTTTACAGACTGCCTGGACAAAACAAGGCATTCATTTGCCTATTTTCAGTCGAAGAAATCCAAGAAAACTTACACAGACATGCAAAAACTGCACTTTTCTTTTTTGAGAAATCCAAGTAAATATACAGAAATGTAAAAATAGAGAAAAATAATTTTTCCGATTCAGGGTTTGAGTATGCAATGCAAAACAAAATTTTAGGATTTTTTTTCCAAAAACCTATATTTCATATTGTTTCACATTTTACCATATTACTTATTTCCAAAAAAATGTCTCGTCCGATTGTATTTGAGTTTATCAAATGTAGAAACAGAACATTTTTTTGATGAAAAATCTACGAAAATATGCAGACATGCTAAAACAGAGAGAATAATAATTTTCCAATTCAGGGCTTTATTATACAATGCAAACCAGAATTTTAGGAGTTTTATACCAAAATCTTGTGTTTTATATTGTTTTTCCATAATCAACTTATTTCCAAAAGAGTTTCTGGATTGATTCATCATTTAATTCTAATAGGTTTTTAACGTAGTTGAGACAATAAATGAAATATGGTAAATACTCTACATGTTTCTCAAAAGAGATGAAATGTGGCATATGGGGTGTGAACTATCTTTATATAGATTTAAATGATGAATGTATACCAGAAATAACATTCGAAAGCTAGATCATTATGCCACCTTCCTACCAAATCATACACCAAGTAAATGATGAATGTATACCAGAAGTGACTACATATATTTTAATACAACTGACTACGTATTGTTACACCTGATTGATGATTTTTCTTTAATTTCCTATAGGTGCGACTGAAAATCCAAAGCCCTTTGGGAATTCATAGGTGGGTGCAACTGAAAATCTAAGCCCAATTTTTGGGACAAATTGTTGTCTGAATTTTGGCCAAATGGGGACGGAGCAGAACTCGAACTTTGGACATGCGTGATCACGGGATTTGAAAACCAGAGTGGAATTTCTAATAAATTTATCCATGTCTGATAAATTGTGCTTGCAGCTAAAGCCAATGCTATTACGAGGATTATTTTCTTCACCATCTTTGACCACCCTTTTAAGTAATCCATGGCAATGAATCCCCTCACACACAACATCAAAAACAATGAACATAACTAGAAAAAAGACATGGTGAAAACAAAAATGAATAGAAATATAATTTTAAAATAAAAAAATTAGAAATATTCACATCAGCATGCTGATTTACCAGTTAACTAACATTTGTTACCTATTAGCAGTTAGTTGTACTAACTTTTTCGGTCAAGAAGTCATTCTCTAGCAGGGGCAGATCTGATCTGGGCGACTTCTGTTGTGCTTATACATGTTTTCATGGGAGGTGACCTAACCCAAACTGATGGCGATTTAGGAGATTATTGTTGAGGGTTGCATGCTTCAACTACACCACTGCGAGAAATCAGAAAAATGATTGTCCTATATTGTAAGCATTAATTTATTTTATGGATGTAAGCATTGATTTGCCAATAAAGTGAAACTATGTATTTAGGAGAGTGTTCAAGTAATAGTTTTTTGTGGTGTGAGGGTTTAATTTCAATTTCCAGGTTACCATATAATTTTGTCTCTTTGAATTCTAGGAAGCAAGACCTTTCAATGCATGGCTAGGACTTTCGACCATCTATAAAAGGACGTATAGGGAGTGCATTGCAAATCATTAGAGGCTCATTGGAATGCGGTAAATAATCAAATTTAAAGGATAATTCACCTATACAAAGAATTTGCATCTTGGCAAGAGAAATTGAAACAACAAATTGTTGTATCCACTAACTGTACTTGTTGTTTTGAATCTTATTGATTTAGTAGATGAGTAATTTTCATTACCAACTGATTTTTCCCCACCATGGGCTTTTCCGAGATGAATCTAATAGTTGAGTTTAAACTTGTGATATTTTATTCTACATTTATTTTTGTATTACACAATATTTCCTTATTCTAGATTGTCAATTGATTAATCAAGTAGCACAGTATTAAAATTTCAGTGATTTCATAATTTTAGTATGTTATGAAGCCTTTTTTGGACCAAAATTTCAAATCAATGAATCTGCCCTTCAAAATCTATTGATAAATAGAAGCCCCTCTAGTGTCCCAAACCGTCTCATAGGCTTTCTCTACTCTGCAAGGCTTTATACCTCATTGACACAAAGTCATTTGCATTGATCAAGTATCAAGCACTCTTTCAGTTTCAAATCTTAGAACAATCTGAGTACTATATAATTCTTATTATAGCTTTGGATTTTTGTTCTATTTTTTGTTGCAGCTAGTCTATTGACGTCTACCTTGAACCCCTTATGGGTGCAAGTGCTAGTATATATTTTGTTGGCGTAGGTCACATGGTATGTTGCAATACAAGACAAAGTAAAAGTATAGGCGGCCAACGGTCACATTTGACTGACAACTCAAGCTAGCCAATTATCTACGTTGTCCCGTAGAATATTTTGGAAAGATTAATAAAGTACTAAATTTGAGTCACTTTAGAACTATAGTTATTTAGGATGGGTAATGATAATGATTTGTCAAGGATAACAAAGCATATAAAGATGGACTCGACTGCTTCGTATCATGTTTGCATGATGAACTCTTTTTATTATTTAGTGTTTAGTGTTGTTTTGGGGTTTTTGATATGACTTGTTGTGGGTGATGGCTTGGTTTAATCTACTGTCACTATGTTGTTAATGTGTTTGCTCTGGATGGCCTTGGTTGCCTTGTATTGACGAGACATCACCCTTGTTTTTGTTGCTTTTTATATAAAAAACAGAGCATATAAAGATTAATAAATTTTAATTATTAAAAAATATATCATATAATTAATTAGTATGTATAAAGATTAATAATCAGATAATCAATTTTGGTTGCAATTTGAGGGATTAATAAAAATAAATTAAATAAATAGATAAGATAAATAAATGTACAATAAAAAAAAGAAAGTATTGACTATTGGAAGATAAAGATCATTAAATTTTTGGTATTCACAAATGTTCATTTTAAGAATTATTTATGAATCAAATAAAATTTAATAATTATAATAATTTATGAGTAATAGATTGCAATAGATTGCAATCAATATATAAATTGTGTGGTGGGTCTTTTATACTAATACACAATTTTTTCTCTTGGATGTTACTAATATCTTTATCTATCTTTTTACACTAAAATAAATAAATCTTATTAAAATTGATTGAAAAATTCTCCCTTTCTTCTGTCAATTCCTTGTGGAACTCCAAAATCAACTCTTTATCTTAGTCTAAAACCCTAAAGTGTTAACACTTCTTCAAGTCTCATAAAGCCAATAAGACAAAAAAGTTATTCATTTTTAGTTCCAAATGTGTTCTTCAACTAAACTTAAATGTTTTAAATCTACAATAATTATGATTAGTACACCTTGAACTGCACAACCTCCTCAAACTTCACCTTGTTTCAATTGAGTAACTCTAGAGATACACACCCTAGTACTCCCAACATCACCCAACAATTATGAATCTCTTGTAGCCCTCCATTCTTTGTAATGTCTTTAGGTCCATTATTAGTCTTGTTGTGTCTTATAGCTTGAAAACCATAACCAATAAAAAATAAGGTATTCACTATACAACGTGTCAAAGCATAAGCACTCCAAGCTCATCCAAGAATGCAAAGTCATGCTAGAAGATTTGATTTTGGAAGATTTAATTTTGGCTGGTTTTGTAACGATATTTCCTAGAAAGTTGAAAGGTGTTTGTTGGTAGGATTAAAAAATGTTTTATGGCATGAGACAATATCTTGAATCAAAATCCCACATAAGAAGCCTATCAACTAATAAATTAAATATATCCATCTAATCTTATAGAGATTATGAAAATTATACAAAACCTCCCCTTTCATGTGATATAGTCTTCCTAAAATTTTAATTATATTTTATAATAAAAATACCTAAATACAACTATACAACCATCAAATTTAGGCCCTGGGTCTAATTAGTTCAAACAATTATTTTTAATTAATTGTGCCTTTGAATTAATTTTATGGCTTTTTTTTTAAAAAAAAAGAGGTTCTTATAGGGGAGAGGGTCCAATGATCACGCACTTTATCATTAGTGGTGTCCACATATAAACTAGTGTCATGCCAACACTCCAAATTGATGTAGTGGTTAGCTTGACCAATCACCAATACAAATATTTCATTTGCAACTTAATCCGCCCTTACAATTCCATCAACCATGTCAATTGTGATTAAAGTTATTAATAAATAGTTTTGTAACCATGCCCTATGGTTATCCACATGTACCATCAATAGTTGAATCATGCCACACCTTCTTTGGTTGTTAAATACATATGAAGCCAACATATTTCATACTTTCAATTACATGAAATTAATTGAAGTCTTGTGACCTTGAAACTTAGTTCTTACACCAATGATCCTTAATCCTTATTTTCATTATCATTCATACTTGTTTGTACACTCTAAGTTATACCCACAGGGTGATCCCACAAAGCTGGTTTACAATTTCTGGGAGATTTTGATTTTTGTTGAAATCACATATTTTTAGAAAATATAATGATTTAATCCTTAAGAAGTTTCATTTAAAGCATTCCAATTGAGGGTTTGATCAAACTACCTTAAATGAAACCCTCTTGGATAGAAGCGCTAGTTTTTAAGCTATATACCTAATGAAGTCTCCTTTACACCTATCAAAATGCTAATAAAAACCACTTTTGATTTACCTTTTGGGGGATCAAATGAATTCATTTAAAATTTATTTTTTGTAAGTATGTAGTCCTTATTATAAGCTTCCCAAAAGTATAATTTTAAATAAATTTAATTTAATTAATATATTTATTTTTTATTTCTTGTGAATGTAGGTTTTCAACGAAAATCAAGCTCTTTGTTTTGCACGTGGAAAAATAGCAGATTATAAAAAAATAAAAAAATGAAGTGCACCAGATATTGAAGTCCTTGATCCAACAATTTTTTTTTTTTTTCAATACATACAAAAAAATTACGCATTATACGGTCGTGCCTATGTCTGAATTGTAATTGGTTTGACTTGAAACTTGATTAAAAGAAAAAATATTCAATAAAAAACTACCTAACCAAGTGGAAGCACTAGATATCGGAGTTACAAATCTAAATTTGAAATAATTATAATTTTATCCTTCATGGAAAAAAAGTTATGCATTAGACGGTGAGCGTCACTCCTTAAAAATGTTGTTTTGTGAAAAAAAACTAGTTTTCGAGGAGATGGAAAAAGAGGTGCAATTTGATTCCAAAATTTTGAAAAAATATATTTAGAATCTACAGACAAAATGTCACGAAACTCTAGTTTGCATCATCTTCAAATTCCTCACGGTTTAGCCACTATAGGTGCCTGAAAGTGAAGATTTAGTTAGAAAAAATTATTTCAGTGTCCATTTTTACCAAAAATTGTAAACCACTATTGTGGGATCACCCCACATCTACTATCGTCAAACACAATAGTATGTTATTTATGAATTTTTATGATCTTCCATGTAATGTTGCAAAGACCATGAGAATGCTATGTAGAGTTACAAATATGAAGAAATGTAGAGATACAAATATGAAGAAAGAGCCTCTAAACATGTAGTGGCTTACATTGGGAAATACTTTATAGATTGTTCCAACCTACAAAATAATCAATCTTGAGCTATTTGTGGACAAGAGAACTACCCAATATATATTTTTCTTTATGCTTACTACCATCTAGTAATTGTGTGTATTAAGCTTTGTACTTAAACTCTAGTAAATTATGATTCAAGCTAACAAGTATACAGTATGATAGTCTTCTACTTTGCAATTAGTTTTTTATATTGAGTTTTACAATTTTGGTAATTTATTCAAAACCCATTTGTTTGAGTAGCACACTATTTTTTCCATAGATCTAGAAGTGAATAAATTTATATTGCAAACAAAGTGAAAGCTTTACTTATTAGTGAAAAATTTCATAAAAGGTTGCTTTCCCTCACTCTTCAAGCTTTATGAACTCTTTTTCTCTCAAGGACCATCTAATGCTCAATATTGAGAAGCTTGTCTACCGAACTTTGGATGGCTAGAATGATCCTATTCTCTTTCAAAAAACCAAGAAGGTGTATATTATGTTTTGGGATTTTTAAATTAAATTATTTCAAGATCCATATTATAATATATTACATATTTATTTGAGCAATAGTAATATTATAGTAGAAGATAGAATGCACTATATATTATTGTGCAATAAATTAATAGTGGGATTTATATTTGAAGATAACATATGAATTAATGGTGAAGTAGATCCTCAAATTTGATCCTAGGAAATGGTATGAGAGTTTGAGGAAAGAGTATCTACAACTTATTGATAGATCCTTCTCATTCCCTCTACGGTTTTCATTCATAACTTATGGCAAAGCACTAAATATATTTTGTTTGGGATTTATCATGATAAATCATGTATAACATAATTTATAGATATGAAATTTTTGGTTGGTTTTAATTATTTTAGCTTTAGTTTTCTTGGGTGGGAAAAGAAGGTGTTTACCATAGATGTATGCATATGAAAACAACATTCTAAATATACAAATGTTTTACATGTCAATCTTAACTTTTGAGGTAGTATTTTTTTTGTTCTTTACTATCTACCATTGAGTAGGATGAACTATGTATTATTTTGTTATTTTGAATGCCTTTATATGGGAGAGGACCCTAACCCCTCACTTGATCAATAAAATAATAATAATTATTAAATGAAATTTATAAATTAAAATAAAATAATACTTTAGTAGTCATTTATGTTATAGTGTGATGATTAAATCATGACATTGTTGTTGAAGCCACCAAGATTCAAACTCTTGTTGGGCCATTGTGATTGCAAGCATTCGCCCTTACTAATCCAGTGTGCTCGTGGGTTTGAACCTTCTCATTGATGTTGTTGTTCATGCCAAAGACTTAGTGCTTCAAACTCTCATTGAACTAGTGTGCTAGTGGGTTTTGTGTCCCTGTTGAGCTATGACTTAGGCCAAACTAAAAATTCTTATGTTACCAATGAAAAAACACTCTAATAAATAAAATAATTTTATTTCTAAAATAATTAAAATAATTTTAAATATCTATATTATTTACTTAATAGTTATTTTATTTTACTTTAAAACATTTTAAGGGTTATTTTCTTTTATTTACATTGTCTACTATATTTTTATTTGAAGAGTTACTTAATTTTACAATAAAATTATTTTATTTTATTTACATCAAAATTATTTTGCTTTTATTTATTTAAAAAATATTTTACAATTTTAATTTTTTAAACATATATTTATTGTGTTTTAGTTTTTTTAATGCACGCATGATAAAATATGTTATTGTAGAATATCTTTTGACCTAATTATAATTATATAATATTGTACTAATTATAACATAATATATTAATATGGATATTTTGAAAATAAATATTAAAATCTTGATACAATATTAATATTTTAAAAATAAATATAAAATCTTGGTACAATATTATACATATTTTTCACTTAATATATAATATCTGTGTATTTAAAAAACTTGATGTGTGTGTGACAACACATGATCAATAAGTAACACATATTTCAAAAAATTGTTACCTAATTCAAATAATTTTAATTTCAACTTTATAAATTTTGTTAGGAGGGTATGTATGTAGACACTGGACAACTCAAATCTATTAATAAAAATAGAAATGCATTTAATATAAAAATCTTGATATAATATTATACATACTTTTCACTTAATATATAATATTGTGTATTTAAAAAACTTGATGCGTGTTTGACAACACATAATCAATGAGTAACACATATTTAAAAAAAATGTTAATTCAAATAATTTAATTTTGAATTTATAAATTTTGTTAAGGGGGTATGTATGTAGACATTGAACAACTCAAATCTATTAAAAAAATAGAAATGCATTTAATATAAAAATCTTGATATAATACTATACATACTTTTCACTTAATATATAATATTGTGTATTTAAAAAACTTGATGTATGTTTGACAACACATGATCAATAAGTAACACATATTTTAAAAAATTGTTAATTCAAATAATTTAATTTTAAATTTTAAAATTTTGTTAAGGGGGTATGTATGTAGACATTGAACAACTCAAACCCATTAAAAAAATAAAAATGCATTTATCTAAGAATTGAAATAACCACATGAAAGGATTGCTTACGTATGTGATGATGATGTCACCACTTGAAAATATTACTTACGTATGTGGTGATGATGTCACTTTTTGATAACTTAGTTTTAACTTTATATACCTATATATATAATAGTAATAATTTTGACTTTCTTTGTTCTCTTGAAGTCTAAATAAGATTTCAAATAAGTAATAGAATTGTAAGCAAGTAATTTTTAAGATAATTTTTATTTTAAAATATGTACGTTTATATTAGTCAAAATAAATATAAATTTTAATTATTAAAAATTATATTATATAATTAATTAGTGGGTATAAGATCAATTTTGGTTGTAGGAATTAATAAAAATAAATTAGATAAATAGACAAGTTAAATAAATGTATAACTAATAAGTTAAAAGTATTGATTTTGTAAGATTAAAGGTTATCAAATTTTTGACACTTATAATTGTTCATCTTAAGAATTGTTTATCAATCAATTATAACTTAATAGCTATACTAATTTATGAGTAATAAATTGTAATGAACATATAAATTATGTGGTGGGTCTTTTACACTAATACACAATTTTTTTTCTTTTGGACATTATTAATATCTCTTTCCATCCTTTTACACTAAAATAAATAAACTTTATTAAATTGATTGACAAATTCTCCTTTTATTCTTTAAATTCCTCGTTGAACTCCAAAATTAACTCTTTATCTTAGTCTGAAACCCTAAAGTGTTAAAAACACTTCTTCAAGTCTCATAAAGCCAATAAGACAACAATGTTATTCATTTTTAATTCCAATTGTGTTCTTCAACTAAACTTAATTGCTTCAAATCTACAATAGTTATGATTAGTATACAAGTCTATTAGACATGAAACCACCATGCATTAAAAAATTAAATGGATACAAAAATAACTTCTTACCAATTTAAATAATCCATTTTTTTTTGTATAGATTAATACCAAAATATTTTTGAGATCACAAAAAAAACATGAATGCTAAGCAACCAATAAACCCTTTCATGTAAACCCCAAGAGGTCTAAGGGGCCTAGTTTATGGTTGAAGAAGGTTCAAATCTAGTATCATTTAAAGAGAAAATTTAAGGGATCACATCCATTTTATTATATTATTAAAGTTGTTTTAGAAATGTTCAATCCAAAATGACAATGGTTTCCCTAGATTGCAGCAAAAGATCTACATTTTTTCTTGAACAACCCTTTTTTTCTTTTTGTTATCTTTCATGTCTTGTAAATATTTTAAATATTTGCATGCTCACCTTGAACCACACAACCTCTTCAAAATTCACCTTATTTCGATTGAGTAGCTTGAGAGATACACACCCTAGTACTCCCAACATCACCTAACAATTATGAATCTTCTAGCTCTCCATTCTTTGTGAATGTCTCTAGGTCCATTAATAGTTTTGTTGTGTCCTAGAGCTTGAAAACCATAACCAATAAAAAATAAGGTATTCACTATAAAATGTTTCAAAGTATAAGCACTCCAAGCTCATCCAAGAATGCAAAGTCATGCCAGAAGATTTGATTTTGGGTGGTTTGTAAAGATATTTCCTAGAAAATTGAAATGTGTTTGTTTATAGGCTTAAAAATGTTTGATGGCATGAGACAATATTTTGACTCAAAAGACCACATAAGAATCTTATTTTTTCAAAATTTATCCAAAACCTCCCCTTTCATGTGATATAGTCTTCCTAAAATTTTAGTTATACTTTACAATAAAAATACCTAAATATAACTATACGACCATCAAATTTAGGCCCTAAGTCCAATTAGTTCAAACAATTATTTTTTAATTAAGTGTTCCTTTGAATTGCTTTTATGGCTTAAATTTTTTAAAAATTAAAAAAAAAATTCTTATAGGGGAGAGGGTCCAATGGTCATGCACTTTACCATTAGTAGTGTTCACATATAAACTAATGCGATGTCAAAACTCTAAATTGATGTAGTGGTTAGCCTGACCTATCACCAATATAAATGTTTCATTTGCAACTTAATCCACTTACAATTCTATAAACCATGTCAAAATGTGATTAAAGTTGTTAATAAATAGTTTTATAACCATGTCCTATAATTATCCACATGTACCATTAATAGTTGAATCATGCCACACTTTCTTTAATTGTTAAATACATATGAAGCCATCATATTTCATACTTACAATTGCATGAAATTAATTGAAGTCTCATGACCTTGAAATTTAATTCTTACACCAATAATCCTTAATCCTTCTTTTCATCATCATTCATACTTGTTTGCACACTCTAAGTTATACCCACATCTACTATCGTCAAACACAGTAGTATTTTATTTGTGCATTTTAGGAGCTTCCACAATGTTGCAAAGACTATGGGAATGCTATGTTGTAGAGACACAAATATGAAGAGAGAGCCTATAAGCATGTAGTGGTAATTGTGTGTATTTAGCTTTGTACTTAAATTCTAGTAAATTATGATTCAAGCTAACAAGTATACAATATAAAAGTTTTCTACTTTGTAATTATTTTTTCATATTGAGTTTTACAAGTTTGGTAATTTTTTCAAAACCTACTTGTTTGGGAAGCACACTATTTTCTCTATACACCTAGAAGTGAATAAGTTCGTATTGCAAAACAAAGGGAAAACTTTAATTACAAATGAAAAATTTCATAAAATGTTGCTTTCCCTCGCTCTTCAATCTTTGTGAACTCTTTTACTCTCAAGGACCATCTAATGCTAATACTAAGAAGCTTGTTTGCCTAACTTTGGATGGCTAGAATGATCCCATAAGGTGCATATTATGTTTTGGGCTTTATAAATTAAATTATTTCAATAGTGAAGTAGATCCTCAAATTTGATCCTAGGAAATGGTATGCGAATTTGAGGAAAGAGTATCTACTCATTGATGGATCCTTCTCATTTCCTCTAAGGTTACCATTCATAACTTATGGCAAAGCACTAAATGTAGTTTTGTTTGGGATTTATCATGATAATCATGCATAAAATAACTTATAGATATGAACTTTTTGGGTTTTAAATTTTTTAGCTTTAGTTTTCTTGGGTGGGAAAAAGTGTTTAACACATATGTATGCATATGGAAAACAAAATTCTATTAGTGATATTTAAAAGTAAATTTGTAGAAAAGATGGTCTATTTTGTTGAAGTTGATTATTTTTAACTATAAATAAAAGTTAAGCAATTCTTCCTATCTTAAAAATGTATTGGAATCAAGAAACCACCTATATATAGATAAAGCATAAAGCCCATTGGAATTAATCGACATTTCCCTATGTTTTAGTTGAATTTGCTTGTAATTTTTTTAATTTTGTACATGAATATAAAATATAATGACATATTTGATTTTTTTATTTTGAAGGGTAGATTTAGATGTTTGTTGTAAGTATGTTTGGTTAGCATACACAAGTTTTGGCCAGTCAAGGAAGGTGAGGTTGTCTTTGAACCTCACTAAGGAAATGATCCAATTGATTTTTAATTTTGGTTGCTTATTTTTATTTTTTTTATTGTTGACCATAGAATTCTATTATTTGTCCAAGTTTTGAAATTAATTTGTTTGAGACACTATTTTTCTCTACATAGGCAATTTATCATTCTTGAAGTTCAAGAACTTTTTGTTCTCACATTCCTATAGTTGGAGATGCATATTTTATGGTAATAACTTTTTCAATTTAAGCTCTTGATAATTTTATTATAAGTTGATCAATCTAAGCATGGTGAATAATAATAGAGGCTATGACTTAAAATTATCTTTTTTTGTAAGGTTATATGCTATTGATATAAAAAATTAATAATTATAAAACATGTTGATATAGTAAAAAATTTGACAGACATGTCTACCAATATATTACCTATAATTTATCTTCCTATTTACTAAAAAAAATGACATGCCTACCTCTCAAAAATATGACCAATACATTCCTTTCAACTTTCTTAACACTTGAATCCTCAACCAAATCTAGAAGTATAAACTAAATCTTATATGAAGCTATTTTAATTAACTTAAACCATGGGAGAAATGAGAATCCTAATTATGGCATGGAGTTTCGTCTTATGTTCTAGTGCTTGGCATAAATTTCCCACCGTATGCTCCTCCATGGTTATTGTATGAGTAGTTAGAATACTATTAGTACACCCTTGATTAACACTTGTAAAATTTACTGTGGTAGAATTTTGAGGGTAATGAAAACTTACCATCTCTCTAAATAGAGCATGATTTTCAAGAGAAAGATTTAATGGATTTCTCAAACATCTTTTCCTATCTAATTCCCTCTTTTTCCTTTCAAGTTTGTTTTTTTAAATTTTTTTTTATCTTGCTCTCATTGTATCCTTTAGTGCTCCTTTTTTTGGTTCTTTCTCTCTCCTTTGTTGAATTTTGTGTTCCTCATTTTCCTAGCATTTTTGTTCTCTTTCTAATTTTGCTTGATTCGTCTTTTATTTAAAGTGGTAATTCTTGCTATCTTTCACTCATTTTTTTTTATAGAGTTTCTCTATTTTCACTTTTTCTATTAATAGCTTAATGCAATAATTTACAGTGATAAGTTAAGATTTTCAATTGAGTAAATTTCCATTATCAACTTGAGTATTTTAGGCATCCTTCACTTGAGGAACAATAAGTTTAAGAAACTAGCTAATGTTGGAATTACTCTACTTCAAATTCATCCTTCCATTTTCTATGTTTGGCTCCAAATCCTTAGCTCATTCTAATTCTACAACATTCTCCCTTGCTTCCCAATCCCCATAATCAACTTAAAAGTATAGTAATAGAATTGGTAATGAAATAATTCATTATTCATAAAAATATAAAGGAATTCCAAGGTTTATAGCCTCCTCCATTAATCATGATGGTTAGGTTGGCTTCATGGGAAGACCAAGTCACTCTTCTTGTCGATTATGTTGACTTACTTTAGGGAAATCACTTTCTTTCCTATGTTGGCCAATTATTTCATGGAGACTTTCCCCCTTGGGGAGTTTGATTGTTGGTTGTTCATAGGTTTATTTGTGGCACATCCAGACCTAAAAGGCTAAGAATGTTATCTATAAATAAAACCTCATTAGGTGTAGTAAATCAAAATGTCTCATTGGTTCCCACGCCATGATATGGTTATGCAAATGAAAATGAAGTAAAGTAATCATCTCCTTCTCCGTTGGCTGGAAGAATGCATGCTTAATGTTTTGATACGTGATATCAGCTCTCTCTTCTGCTCTCATGGTTGAATACCGAAATCCATTATGGTGGGCCTCTAGAGTTCCAGTCATATTTCATCCTCTTCCACCAAATGCTAGCCTGATCCACACGTCTGCCAACCTAATTGGATTTATTTTTGAAAGCTAAAGTTTCTTCTCCAACAGCCAAGAAAAATAGTCATAAAAATTAGAAGTAAACTTTGGCAGACATGTAGGTGAACTTAATTCATCTCACTTTATGCCTCTTGGTAGACATCAGGATCTCCCCTCCTAAAGTTTGGACCACATCCATTACCTCCACATAAAATTGAACATCCTTGTTCTTCTTGGTTCCCACACTGTGATATGGTTATGCAAATGAAAATGAAGCAAAGTAATCATCTCCTTCTCCGCTGGCTAGAAGAATGCATGCTTAATGTTTTGATACATGATATCAGCTCTCTCTTCTACTCTCATGGTTGAATATTGAAATCCATTATGGTGGGCCTCCAGAGTTCCTTTCATCTTTCTTCCTCTTCCACTAAATGTTGGCTTGATCCATAAGTTTGCCAGCCTAATTAGCTTTGTTTTTGAAAGCTGAAGTTTGTCCTAACTCGCCAATATTAGCAGTAACTTTTTTGAAATTTGATTATGGTATGTGCAATTTGATATGATGTAATATGATTATGGTTTCATCTCATATGTTGTAATAAAGATATATAACCGAAAAATAAATTATTGCATGAAATAAATAATAACTTTTCATTTTAATTTTTTTTTGTTGCAAAACACGGGTCTTCCAGAAGATCGAGATGATCCTCAACATGATATAGATCCACAAAATATTGGTTATGTTGGTACAAATCACATGGTCGAGGATGATGATGATGCAGATATGAAAGACACCGAGGTCGATGACAATAATGAAGACAATGATGATGACAACGACAATGACGACTATGATGATGATGATGATCAAGATGGTGATGATGATGATGAGACAGTTGATGATGGTAACCAGTGACATTTATGATCATATAGACTACATCATGGATCATTGATGATATATCGTTATGATGACTCTTTGCATGATTACTATCATATGTATCATTTTCACGGCCTACTGTACTATATTTTTGAGTTGTATCATATTGACATGTATCATTTTCACTATATCATTTGGACATATATCATCTTGACTTGTATCAATTTGAGTTACATAATTTATCAATTTTATTTATATCATTTGTACATGTATCATTTTCACTTATGTCGACTGTTGGACATGTATCATTTTGACACATGTTTTTGATGTACTGACATATTTGACTTTCACTTGTTTTAGTTATATATGATGATGATCTTATTAGTATTGACTTGTCAATTTATATATATTAAAAGTGGTCGATGATTTTTGGATGGATATTTATTACATATGATGATTTTAATTTACTGCTTAGGATGGATGTTTTCAAATTCAATTAAATTATAGATATTTGATTCACTTGTTTTAATTATAGATGATGATCATGTTACAATAATCATATTGTTATTTAATCATATGAGTTAAATAATTAAATTACTTACTCTATAATCATATGAGTTATTTAAGAGGCACGATACATTTAACTAATTAAATTGAAATAAAACATATTGAATTAATAAATGGAAGCAAAACAAGAAGCATTTTTAGAAGCAAAAAAGGAAGCAACAATGGAAGCCAAACTAGAAGCAAAACCTGTAATATTTGGAAGCAAAATTGAAGCAAACTTGAAGAACTGGAAGCAAAATCGAAGTGAAACCGGGAAGTAACTGGAACGAAAGAAATCGGAAGAAAATTAGGCGGAACCTAGAAGTGAAACTAAAGAACTGGAAGGAAGAATCGGAAGGAATGGAACTTAGTGAAACCAAGGAACGGAGGGGTGGAATGGAATGGAAGGAATGGAAGGAATCAAGTGGAAGGAATGGAAGAAAATGGAACTTGAGGAAGAACACAGGTGGATGGAAGCAAACTTGGAGGAAAAACTGGAAGCAAAATTGGAAGCAAAACTAGAAGCAAAAATGGGAGTAGACATGGAAGAAAAATCGGAAGCCAAATTGGGTGCCAATTTTGGCACCATTTCCGTTGTTACTTCCCGACGCTATTTTAGGTGCCATGATTTTCTAACACTAAAACCGATGCTAAATACAGTGGAAAAGTTGGTACAAAATAGGATGCCAAACTGACCATGCCTATTTGCACCGAGTTTAATGCCAACCAAAATTCCCAACTCATGTGCTCAAAATACACTAAAATCCAACGCCAAAGTCGGTGCTAATTGCTTGTTGTGCTGTTGTGGACGATGTTGTATCTAGTGTAATGGACTTTGAATCTGTAAATAGATAGGATAGTTCTTGTTCACACCTTGACATACAAAAATCTTGTTGGAATGTAAGTTAGAAGCTTAGAATACATTGGACCAAAGCATACGCAATAGTCAACAACATACTCCAAACAACTTCCCTACACACAACTAAGCAAGTATGTGCCAAGATTAATTTATAAGAGTACCCACAAGCACAACAAACGAAATCTAATCATCGATGCCCCATTCCTTTCTCTCTAAATCATTTTTATAGGCATCATTGAGAGGTCCTCAGAATGGGTCACTAAGATAAATCATAAGAAAAGATCAAAGACAAACAGTCAGTGTTATCTATATCTCTCGCCTAGTTTAATTTTAGCTAAGGTGATGTCTGATACTGATGTCCATCATAGGAAGGATACATCCTAGGACATGTTGGTCAAATGGTCGTTTGATGTTAGGATGATGATGCTAAGATGAGTTGTTGATATAAAATCCACTGACGCATTTACGTATGATCTAGACTTTAGATTTTGGATAACTAGGTTCTCACTTTACAACTTGCTACACTTGCTTTCTATTTGTTTTTCCAAAGGGTGAAGGTGACGATCGATTTATTATGGGTGAAAGTGAAATGGGATGAATGATTTTGGATTTTTTGGAATATTTCAATGTTTTTGGTGTTTTGCAAATGTTTTGAGGTTGTTTTTGGTATTTTTGAAAGTTTATGTGAATGTTTACATTTTCGGTTATTTGAGGTTGTTTAGGGTTTTTTGAATGTTTTCTAATATTTTTAGGATTTTCAATTTTCAATTTTTTTTTGTTTTCTGAATTTTTGAATGTTTTTGAGTTTTCAAGTTATCTGGATGTTTAGGGATTTTTTGAGTTTCAACCAAGAACCTAACATAAAGACCTATCCTAGGGGTCTCAGGGGTTGATCAAATATAAGCCTTACCTATGTTATACACGCAGAGACCACGTAGTTTGACTAGCACAACTTATTGACAAGATGATAAATGCACAGGTGATAAAATGTCAAATTATTATGGCAGACTCCTAAAAGACTGACCTATGGTGTCTCGGGGGCACATCAATGATGGCCTTTCCTACATTCAAGCTTAGAGACAATGTAGTTTGACAACAAGACATTGTTTTTGGATTTTTGATGTTCAACCTTTTTAGGGATTTTGATGTGTTTTGGATGTTTTGGATTTTCACTTTACAATTTTGCGAATGTTTTTAGATTTTAGTTGTACAGGATTTTGCATATGTTTTTGTATTTTCTGATGAACATTTTACAATTTTTTTTGGTATTTTCGATGAGATTTTAAGATATACAAGAGCCCAATATGATCCATGACGAAGTTCCCCCAATGTGACATGTTAGACTACTTCGATAAAGGTAGGACAAACTAACCTTTGGAATATTCCAAGTAATACTAAAGGGATTGCGATACTTCACAACATCAAGCTATGATAAGGATGCAAATAGGCGATGGATAAATGGTGGTGCAAAGAATGATAGGAAAAAAGAGCCAAAGAATAGATGGAGGTGCTTCATTTATGCAAGGCACTTGTTTGCTAGGTTTTCACCAAGGTACTTGCCCAAAGCACCACTGAAGTGGTTTTCAATAGAGGACAATTTTATTTTTTTGGATTTTGATCATTTTTTTATTTTTTTGTATTTTCATATTTACACCTGTGAGACAAGGAAATGTCAGTGAGGGTCGATTACACTTGATTCATGATGAATCAAAGTATAACTTCACCAAAAACACCTGCATCTAGAAACAAGATCATTCAAACTAGAAATATAAACTAAGCATTTTACTGAAATTGAAAGCTATAACTAAGAAAATAGTTAAATTCCTAATCTAGCCCATTTGAAACTTATCCTATTTTGGAATTGGTGTCGTGTTGATGTGAAATGATGACCCTTTCCCAATGCCATGATTAGTGAGCATGTTTCAGTCGATTCTATGGAAGAGAATCGATGAAACCATTGTGATTGATGTATGAAAACCTAGTTTATGCTAAAAATGAACATGATGCAAGCTAAGTTACCATGATTTTATGCTAGAAATGCACTGATTATTTCTAAACTAATCTAAGCTAAATATATGCTAAAAGATGAAAACCCTAATTTATAAACAAGCTAAGATGGATGCATGGAAGCCATTAATGGATGCTCTAAGCTATTATGCAACTAAAAATGAACTAAAATATGCTAAAAAGTGAGTAAATATGAGTGTGAGTGCATATGAGATTCAACAACATAAGTTTTCTCTAAAAAAGATGGATCCATTTGTGTCCAAATAGTGTCCTATTTATAGGAAATCAAATGAGGAATGAAGGGTTGAGATCAAAAAGATTAATCAACGATCCAAGATGAAGAAGATGAGAGGCATGGATCATGGATTCTCATCAACGGATGAGAATGCATGATAATATTTTAATCAAGTGTCCACACTTGCCTCAAACAAACACACTTTTGACCTCCTCACACGGGTCAAAGGTGACTTGTTCAAAAGGTTGAAGGTTAAAACTTGCTTAAGAAGCCAAGTGAAAATATCCCTTTTTCAAATGATGAAAGAATAAAAATATTATTTTGGAATATTCTCATGGGTGAGGAAAAAGGCATTTTGTAAATTAAAATAAAGATTTAATTGTGCAAAAAAAAGGGGACAAGGAATATTCCCTTTGCTTAGAGGAAAACTAGTTTAATTGCTAATTAAACAAGGTTTAATCATACAATTAGGGGATTTGGAGGAATTGAAGAGATATTTATTAAATTAAATGATTTAATAAATAGGAGAAAGGTGAAATAATATTTAATTAAATAAGATGACCTAGGGAATTAAATTAAATATTTTGATTTATTTAATTTAATGAGATGAAATGTTAGCACGAAAAGGGATGAATTAACTTGATTAATTTAATTAGGTTAATGGATGAAAATGATGCAATTAATTAATTAGCTAGGCTAATTAAATTAATTAAGAGAAGAGAGGATGGGTTAAAGAGGAAATGATGTTAGTCAATCTATTTTAAGTGTATGATATCGATTAGGACATTTTTCAGTGTCTAGAACACCCTTCAAGACTAGGCATAATTTTTTATGCCATCAGTGTTCCTGTACCTTCGCGATAATTGAGGCGTTCTGATCCATAATACAGACTTAATAAAGGGACTCCAAACCAAATAGGGTCTTCAAAATTTCTTTGTTGTCTTGATTCTGAATTCTCTCGATGGTTTTGAGACGATCCACCACTGAAAAGACCCATTTGATCATCCTATTGGCAATATTTAGCCAGCATAATTACGCGATTTATAGCCCCAAGATGATTCGGTGAATTTGCCTCATTCAGCCGATAATGCTGGTATTCTCTCATCTACATTTAGCTGTACGTACCAAAAAATGATGGACAACTCCTGTTAGTCAGGATAGCTTCATATCCATAAATGAAGGAGAAAGGGGTTGCACTTGTAGGTGTGTGGATATTGGTTTGATAGGACCAGAGAGCGGGATTTAGTTGCATATGTCAGTCATGACCAACTTCATGGAATTT
This sequence comes from Sequoia sempervirens, assembly GCA_007258455.2. NCBI lineage: Eukaryota > Viridiplantae > Streptophyta > Pinopsida > Cupressales > Cupressaceae > Sequoia > Sequoia sempervirens. Next base: position 435,648,609 of record VDFB02000015.1, on the reverse strand, counting down.
TTTCTTTAGGATTTTCAGGACAGTTTTGTTTGTAGCCTCAACTTGGCCATTGCCTTGGGGATAATATGGGGTAGAGAATCAGTGTTGGATGTTGAATATTTGGCACAAATATTTCACATCATGATTCTTAAAGGGTGTTCCATTTTCTGAGATGAGGGTTTATGGAACACCATAGCGGCAGATTAGATAGTTCAGAATAAATTTAGAAATTTGCTTCCCCATTATGTAGGTCATAGAAATGGCTTCAACCCACTTGGTAAAGTACTCAGTGGCTGTTATGATAAACTTGTGGCCATTGGATGAGGTTGGGGTGATTTTTCCTGTGAGGTCAAGTCCCCACTGCGAAAAAGGCCAAGATGTTATCATGGGTTGCAACTCTTGAGTTGGGGCATGGAACAAATCTCCATGCTATTGACATTGGACACATCTCTACACATATTGATGAGCTTCCTTTTCCATGGTTGGCCAATAGTACCCTATCCTCAATAGTTTCTTAGCTAATGTTATACCACTAGAATGGGACCCACATATGCCATCGTGTACCTCTGTTAAAGCAATCAAGGATCTTGGTTAAGACATTGTAGCAATGTCCCCTCGATGCTTCATCGATAAAGGGTATCACTTAAGATCACGAATCAGGATGCCTTTTTAACAAAGGTATTTTTAAGGTTTGAGGTGATATCAGATGGGAGATTTCCTCTTCTTAGGTAGGTAAAGATGGCATGGTACCACATGGATCCAGGACCAACAATGACACATGCAAATTCTGATTTAGGTATTTCAAAAGTTGGTACGAGAAGTTGTTCTACCAATAATTCACATTGGAGGACGTTGTTTGGCATGTCTAGTAGTGATCCGATCATTTCCATGGCGTCTGCTACTTTGTTATTCATGCGAGGAATCTGCTGAAAATTTATGTCTATAAAAAGGTCCTTGAAATTGTCTACCATCATAGTTTTATCTCTTGAATCTGCCACTGAACCGCTATCCTTAGACCTATGATTAGTGATTCATACTCAACAATGTTGTTAGTACAAGGAAATGATATTCAGTATGATTTTTGGAATGAAATCACCTTGAGGGGTGATGAAAAGAATGCCTGCTCTAAATCCATGTTGGGTGAACAATCCATCAAAGTACATCTTCCACTAAGATGTGAGGTTGATAAGGAACACCGATTCATCAAGGAATTCAGATATCAAGGGGTTCTCAACATAGATAGGTGCTTCTGTCAATTGGTCTGTGATCACTTTTCCTTTGATTTCCTTGCACTCCACATACTCTATGTCAAATTTAGTTAAGATCATCACCCATTTGGCCATTTTTCCTGTGAGAGTTGCTTTGGATAACATGTATTTTAATGGGTCAATCTTTGCAATGAGCTTGATTTGATGTGACAACATGTAGTGTCTAAAATTTTGTGAAGAAAAAACTACTGCCAGGCATGCTTTCTCAATAGGTGAATAGTTCATTTCATATCCCACCAAAGTTTTGTTGTTGTAATAAATAGCTCTTTCCTTTCTGTTTTCATCATGTTGTTGGTTGACTGATTGAATATAGAGATAGTCTCCTGATTCATTGAAAGCTTTATCACTTCTCATCCCACCTCAGAGTTATCCCTATGGAGGCTGGAGCGAAACGGGTGGATTTTTATCCTGGATAGCTGCTACCACAACCTCCGGATCTGTCTTCCTTATAAACCTCTCATCTACTCTTATTGTTTATGGTGGCTTCCACATCGAGTAATGATTTTACCTTTGCTGGATCAATTTTATCAATTCAGAGACAAATTGAAACCTAAAGCTCTCATGTATCCCCAAAGAAACACCTTTTGACGATTTTACTTTGTATTCCTTCAAGCCCCTGCCAAACATGGGTCCTAAGACTTAAAGTGCTCACTTCTTTCCTGATTTTTCCAAACATCAACCCAAATATACCTTCAAATGCAGGATCAGGTGCCCAGCATGAGGGCCACGGGCTTTCCTTGATAGGTTGCTCACATTCCCTGTTCAAATGAACCCATTCCAACAATAGGTTCCCCATATACGCTAACATGTGTTGACCTTGTTTTAAATTTACTGACTGCAAGTGTCCTAATTCCATGAGCAACAACATTTCATACCCACCTGTTAAGTCTACAATGAGGTCGATATTAGGAAGAGGGAAATCATCCTTCGGGCATGCCTTGTTTAAGTCTTTGAACGCAGTGCATATTTTGATGCCCCCAGTGAGTTTTGAGACTAGTACGAGGTTTGAAACTCACTTAGGATAATCTATCGATCAAATGAATCCAATGTCAAGAAGCTTCTATAGCTTGAGTTTGACCAAAAGTGTTATCTAAGGGTGCATTTGTCTTAACTTCTGCTTTATTGGCTTAGCTTCAGGATAGATTGCTAAGTGATGCACAAAAACTTCAGGATCAAGGCCTGGAATATCTGTGTATGACCATGCAAAGTTAGCTCTTCTCTCTTTTAGGAATGTTGCTAGGTTCTTTTGTTCTTCATCCAACAGGTATTCGGCATAAAAAGTGATCTTAGGTGCTTCTTTTGTTCCCACATTGACTAATGTGGCCTTTTCTGCTAGGATTGCTAACTTCTTTGGATGCATTGCACTAAGGGGGAGATTGAATCCCTCATCCTTGGGTGCCTTAGAGAGGTTTTCACCATTGGATGCATCCTTTTTTTTTTTACTTTTTTAGGATCATAAAGTGCCATAGTGTGGTTTTCACCTACAAATCTGCATGTTAGTTGCATTTCGTTTATTTTGCCAATGAAGGATTCAATCGTCTCCCCATAGTAGGCCCCTGTATCTACCTCTATGTCAAAACATGCTTTGCGATATGCCCTTGGTAAGTTGTCACAAAGTCCCATGAATTCTGAAATTGCTTCATCATTTCTGAATAAATCAAGAATTGTTTGTCCTTGTTGGTGTATGTCAATGAGTTGTGGGTAGACTAGGAATATTTTAGTTGGTTGATTACTTGGAGCAAGGGATGTAACGGATATCATGAAGAGGGTGTTGTTCTCAAATAGGTCTGCAACATCTAGGGGGAAGTCATCTAAGGTTGTATTGAGCAATGCAATTAACCAAGAGGAAGCCTCAACTCGTTTAGCGGAAATACCTTTTCCAATAAGGGTAACCTTGCTAGTAGTACAACCTAGACAAAAATTCTTTAGTCGTTTCTCAGGAATGATGGGTTCTAGTAAACCATTTTCATTTTTTCCTAGCTTCTTGTTCTTGTTATATCCCCAATTCAGCATGAGTTGTAAGCCTTTGTTATCATCTTCCATGGGAAGAACAGGGACATGTCATTCATCTTGATAGAGGAGTTTAGAGACATCCTCCTCATTAACATCTTCTTGATTCAAATCTCCCCACTTGGTGAAGGTAGTAGCTACCATATTGATTGTTTTAGGTTCTTTGGTCCTAGATATGGGTTTCCCATGAGACTGAGGAGAAATAGGTAACTCTCCTAAGACAAGGCATATTCCAATAGCTTATAGTTCTCACAACCATCATCTTGGATTATGACTTTGACGTTGGGTATACTCTGCACAAAAAATGTTTTTTCTTGTGAGGTAGATGCAAGGGATGATGGGTCAACAAATGAGGTGGAAGGTGTAGGCCCTTCATCATTCTTAAGTATTTGGGAAATTTTATAGAATTTGGCTTCAAGATTTTTGTAATAGTAAAAAGGCTCAAGATCTCCATGGATGGTGATTTCTCTACCTTCGAAAGGAAACTTCACACATTGATGATAAGTCGAGGCTACAAATTTTAAAACATGGATCCATGGTCGACCAAGCAAGATGTTATAGGGGAGATCAAGGTCCAACACTTGACATGTAGTTTCTACAATGAGAGGGACTACTTGGATGGGAAGTGCAATGATTCCTTGTGATACTCGTTCTTGGTTGGCGTATGCCTTGATGGTGGTACTCTTTGTCCTCTCAATAGTATCCTTTGAATAGCCCAAATTTTTTATCATCTAAAGAGATAAAATGTTCAATCCAACACCTCCATCTACTAATACTCTTTTTACCTTGTTCTTATGAATGAAAACCTCAAGGTGTAAAGCACGGTTAAGAGATGGTTGTGATGGCAGGTCTTGTTCTGAGAAGGTGAGAAGATGATTAGTGATATGGCCTACCATAGCTTGAAATTTTTCAGTATCAATATCCTCAAGAATAGATGACTTTGATAAAGATTTATCCAAGATTTCCCTATGTGCAGGTGATAGCCTCAATAGTTCTAGGATTGATATCTGTGTGGGGGTCTTTTTGAGTTGTTCTAAGAGATTGTACTTGTTGGTACTGGATACTAGTAGAGTAGGTTGTGCCCT